>JBBPLV010001370.1:0-10062 GCA_038089975.1 Boletellus ananiceps | reverse complement strand
ACCTCTCTGAGACAGATACTCTTGGAGTTGACCAGCCTACCAGGGTCTGATCCGGTGTCTCAGACGTACAATGGGGGTAATGTTACAACTTCCAATGGAGTCTATGGTTTGCGGTATCACTCTTCCATATTCTCTCCTACTACTTTCCCCTCTTACCTAGACGACACAACCTATCTGGTATTCCCTTTGTATCTGCTACTGGATAGGGACTCTTAAAGTTACTACATTTGGTATGCCCCACTTTCTACTCTTGGACACATAGCCCTCCCACAGCATCATCTCATTATTGATGCTGCATATCCCCCATTTCCATACTAGGCATCTCTTTGTTACTATACCAGGAATTACTACAACTAGTGAAGTACAGCTCTACCTAGGTATTTAAACCGTGCCCTGTACGATACTTGTTCCCTAGCTAGCTCTGCACAATTCTACATGCAGTTTCTGGTCATCCGTGAGTCCTACCTTAGGATAGCAAGTATCTGAATTCCCTTAGTCTTTGTCCTACTATTGAGTGGACGCTATCCAAGTGCTTCTGAACTGGAAACATAAGATCTAGTATTTGACCTTTGGAAATTGTATGCAGTCCGCATAACATATACTACTGTTACAAGTTCATTTTTTACCATCTTCTCAAATGGTACAAGAATGGCTGCCAGTATGAGAGAGCTTATCAGATGCATGATACAAGTCTATGCATGAATGCATAGTCTCTATCACATCTCTTCTGGTATTTCTCATGTTCAAAAAATGACTAGGAGAGAACACTATGATATTTAGTATACTATTGTTTGGCTATTGTTGGAGTGACATCTGATGGCTTTGTACAAGCCATCTGAGGCCTGATCAATTTTATCTACCTTGCACAGAATCCAGTTCACACTCAATCATCAATCCAAGAGATGGCCACTTCCTCCACAACCTTTATTCATACAAATCTTTCATGATCCTAGTTGAAGTTCAAATGAAATCAGGTTTGATGACGACATTCCAAAGCTTGAACTCTTTCAAAGCTTTGTGGGTGTGGTTGAGAACTTTGGCTCCCTTGCTCGATATTTCACCAACATCAGCAAATAGTTGCTCATAATCCACTACAAGCAAATATTTGAATGTATATCTCACAACCATGATTTTGTAGAACATATTGTCCATATCCTCAACTACAATAAGAAGATGTGACAATATGACCTTTATGCTCTCATGTAATCCCACACTGGCAGCACCTCCCTCATCAGGTTGAGACTAAGGGCTTGTAAGAGAGAGGTAAAATGATAAGCCCAATCACTGCTTGGAGGCTTTCGTTTATGGTGATCCCAGTGGCTTCTAGTTCAACAAACTTCTTAGAGAGAATGAGGACTTCTTTCATGATGTCCCTTTTCCAAAACAGTTGTTGTCAGGTATTGTTGTTCTGACTATGTCTCAGAACAGATAGAACTGTCCAACAATGCTGGTAGGTCTGTTGTATGACTTCAGTATGTTCCAAAGGGTCTTACTGAGTGAGGTATGGTTGATGTCATATACTTCAAGAGCATAATACAGCATTTCATCAGTGATAAACATGCTGATCATGGCTATCACTTGTTGATCCTGAGTCTCTCAAACTGCTTGATCAGTAACAGCAGTGGAGTGAGTGATAGTACCATTGACTATGTTCCACCATTGAGTGAGGAGGAGGAGGGCACAAAGTTTCTTGGACCAAAGAGCATAGTTTCTGGATCTAGTGAGGATTGAAACTCTTTTGAGAAGAGCAGAGTCAAGCTTGATCAACAGTGTTGCAGTTGTCATTGTTTATAGTAAAAATGAGCCAATAAAGTTCTAGACAAAATCAGATTGGTTGGTCACACATCATAACTGTGCTGATATTAAATCACTCTATGAGTGTAATCTAGTCACTGGATTGAAGCTTGACAGCAAGGCTTTACCTGATCCTGTGAATCATGCCATGCTGGGAATACATGCCAATCTATTCCCCACCTCTCAATCTTGTGCATCTTCTTGGGCTGATCCACTCCAATGTGCATGAAATGCTCTACTACACATTCTCTGGCTATCACTACTCAGTCACATTTATTGATGACTACTTGCAATATTGCTTTGTTCTGCCCATTCATGCAAAAGTGGACATCTTTGAGGCATTTAAGTAGTTCAAGGCCTTTGCACAGTACCAGACTGAGCACAAAATCAAGACATTGTAAGATGTCAAGGAAGGGGAGTACATTAGCCATGCAATACTCAAGTTCATGACTGAGTATGGTATTGAGTGCCAGCATACTGTTCATATGTGCTCTCAGCAGAATGGCATAGCTGAGAGGGTGAACTGCATCCTTTCAGAGTGCATTACTGCCATGTTGCATGAGTCTGGCCTGGCAATGGCATTTTAGGGTGAAGTGCTCATAAAACTGGTCCATGTCTGGAATCAATGTCCTACTGTCACTTTGCACAACACTACACCCTTTGAGCTGTGACATGGACAGAAGCCCAATGTCTCCCACCTCTATGTCTGGGGGTCAACTACCTATGTCCATGTCCAGAAAGACAAGCATGCTGCTCTTTCTCCTCACTTTGAAAAGTGTATGTTTATTGGTTACCCTACTTCCCTCTTCAGTCCACCTCCATCAGATTCTGTCTCCAACATCTCCTCCTCCTCTGTCCAACCTCTGACCTCAGAGGACTGAGAGCATGCAAGGGTACAGTGTGCCACCCCACATTGCTGAGACTAATGTTCTTGACACCTCCAACCTTCTGGACTCCTTCCAGACCACTCTCGTCCCTCTCGACCTTTCATCCACACCTCTAACTGACCAGAGCAGAGCAGAGAAGAATGTGCTCTAACACTCAGCTAGGTTAGTTTTACATTTATCATTTGTGGTTAATCATCTTGCAAATTAGATGGTCTATATTCTATTCTTTGGAAAATGCATCCTTATAGGAAAAAAACATGACAGCCCACCAGGAATGGGTAAAAAACTAGGAGGAATAACAACAACAGAGGGCATTGTTGTTATATCCTTGTAAGCTCAGTTCAAGGTCTACTCTACTGACCACACACTTCATACATATATGATAGGCTCATTTCCTTCTCTTTCACAATGAACACTTTTCATCTACTAGCAATTAGACCAGCATCCTACAGTGACTCCAAAAAGCATTACAATAACTAACCTCAAACCAGGGCATGAAGCACCCTGCAATAGTCCATGGGAATATTGCTTCGCTTTGGTGAGACCAAACAAAGTAAAAACACTTGGCTACAAATTGGTCCCTGGATCATGTGATTTGGCTCAGAGGTTGTAATGATATGATGGTTTTGAAACAGCAATACCATTATAACAGTTTTTGGACTTTCACGATACTAGGGGTATTTGGTATATATTAGTACTTGGTATACCCTCCTTGGCATGCTTTCAATCAACTTCTGACACTCCTCAACTGGTATTCCCTCCCACACCTCCTGAATCCTCTCCCACAACTCAAGAATCCCATTAAAAGGGTGTTCATACTCTGCCAGTCTTCTCTTGAGGTAATCCCAGAGATGTTCAATGGGGTTTAGGTCAGGAGACTGTGTAGGCCATGCCATAGTCTCAAAATCCTGCTCCTCTAGCCACTCCTTTACCTTTCTGCAGGTATACTTGGAGTCATTGTCTTGCTGAAAGATGATGTTAGATGGATTGCAATAATAACACTGTAGAGTATTCAGCAGATCATCCTTCAGAATCTACAGGTAGAGATCCCCATCCATTCTATCATCACTCTTAGCAGCATAGCCAATTCTCTGCCAAGTCATACACCCCCATACCATCACAGAACCTCCTCCAAACTTGACAGTACCTTACACTAGCCTGTCACTGAGGCCCTCACCTGGCTTTTTCCACACCCATTTCCTTTCATCTGACCCTAGGCAATTGATTTTGGCCTCATCAGACTGTATAACCCTCTTCCAGTCCTCTATAGTCCAATCTTTGTGAGCAATAGCAAAGTCCAAGTGAGCCTTGCAATGCTTAGCAGATAGTAGAGGGTGTTTGGACTTGACCACAACCTTCATCCCAGACTTTTTCAGGTGGTAACGAATGGTGTTAGGATGGAGAGGCTGGTTGATGACATTGAAAAGGGTTTTGGTCACCTGGACAGCATTTTCTGCCTTATGAGTTGAGATAAGATGAATAGTATGACAAATATTGGCAGGGGAAAGCTTAGCTGGACAATCTCCAACAGACTTTTGGAGGTTAGAGCACTTCTTAGAATGAAATCTGGACATAGTAGCAGTGCTGACACCAGTGCTGGATGCAATAGAGTGAATGGAATAACCAGAATCAAGCTGAGAGAGGATGGTATTCTCCTGAGTAGTAGAGAGTGAGTGCATGATGATGGTGGTAAAGAGTAAAGAAGTGTGGGAATGTTTTAAAATTCAAACATCATATTTATATGTATATCTTTGTTTGTAGCACCAAACAACAGCAAATAACCTCCCATATGATTGAGATCCAGTATCCTATGACAAAAGTCCAAAAACTGTTACAATGGTATTGCTGTTTTAAAACTATCATATCATTACAACCTCTGAGCCAAATCACATGATCCAGGGACCGATTTGTAGCCAAGTGTTTTTACTTTGTTTGGTCTCACCAAAGCGAAGCAATATTCCCATGGACTGTTGTAGGACACTTCACACCCTGGTTTGAGGTTAGTTATTGTAACACTTTTTGGAGTCACTGTATATAAGGACTTTAAGTTATACCTAGAGATGCCTTGGAAAACAAACAAGAGGTGGATATTGAAAGTCCAGAACTATTTAATAACACTGTTTTTGATGTAGACCAAAATATATCCCAGCAATAACTTGTGAAGGCCAATTCTGACAATTTCATAGGTACACAGACCATGAGCTGGGAAGACAATATTATAGCTCAACTGGGAGGCCTTGGTGGAGATCATGGTGGGATCTTGAACTCCAGTGCTACTACTGATCCAATTCCTGCTACCATTGCAAACCTGCTATCTTTCAATTGGGCCACTTTGCCAGCTGTGGAGTCAAATTTGTTAGCTTGGTTGATTGTGCACTTTGTGCTTTTCACTTGATTACCTTATTTAGATTGTCAGCCACATTGTGGCACCTGATGTTTGTCTTTGTTGTTCTGCTTTGCCTTAGTGTCAGAGTTCACTGTCTTCATTCTCTTCAGTTTCTGAAAGTGGACTCCAGGTATGTCTAGCTACATTATCTCACAATATTCAGTTTCTGACAGTGGACTCCAGCTATACAAATCCAGCTGTTTAACAAAATTGTGTCAGTATCACTCAATCAACTGTAAACCTTGTCTTTTCCAATAGTACCATAATCACTATGAATCCCCAGGCCTCTTTTGTCACCTGGTAACACTACTCAGGCACATTCAAACCCAACAGGTGTACATGCCACCACTCATACCACTTCTGTATGACTCTTGAATAGTGTCTCAGCTATACTGGATGGATGAGAGAAGACCATATGCTTCAATTGGAACATCAGGTTCTCCTCTCAAATCTCTTGCTCAGTTCCTTGCCATCCAGATCTGCCTTTATATACCTTGATATACACTCTCAGCTATCTGACCCAGTCTCCAATCATCCTATTTCCATTGTCACTCTTGTGATCATTCTAGCCTTTGGGGATGTCCCATTTGTCAAGGCTCCTAGACCAAAGTCTGGAAAAGGAAAAAAAATAGATCAGGCAAATACAACTGTTAAGGGAAGTCTCTGTGATTCAAGTTAAGACTACCTGTTCTAGAGCAAAGTGATCTTCTCCACATTTCATGTTTTGAATATCTTTGACTATACCTTCCTAATATTATATAATCTTATAGACCTGTCATAACCTATGTCAGCTCCAGGTCTCATCTCTACTCCTCTGTCCCTGCCTCCATTTAGGTTTCTCTCTGACTCTTGTATATACCTCCAGACTCTGTTCCTGTTCCTGTTACCTACTATCTCTGTTTAGTTTAGTTCCACACTTAGACTTCATCTGTGGCTGTGTTCTCTATGTGAGCACAGCTCTAGCATTCTCCTACCTGGAAGTACAACTCCAGAGTAGTTTCCCTTCTATCTCTAACTTACTCATCCTATTACAGCCTCCATTACTAATCCACCTTGGACTCCATATATATACTCTGTATCTACCTCCTGTAATACTCCAGTCTGAATATTGATTCTAGTCATCTTCTCCTCTTCTCTCCTTAGTCTTCCTCCATTGGATTCCATCTCTGACATCTTCATCCTTCACTGTCCAACCTCCAACCTCAGAGGACTCAGAGCACACAAGGGTACAGCATGCCATCCTGCATCACTGAGACCAATGTCCTCAACACCTCTGATGTTTCTGTCCTTCCAGACTCCTCTCATCCATCTCACCCCTCCTATCCACACCTCTGACTGACCAGAGCAGAGTAGAGAAGAATGGGCTCTAACAAGACCACAACTATATATAATATGAATTAGTCCACTGACAATATTGCTCACTTAAATGGCTTGCTTGAAGTCTTATTCATGGATCATCCAATCCAACACTGACTTGAAAATACCCTTGAAATGATATTTCAATTGTATGTTGCTGATAGCTAATCATATCAATCATGTTCTTTACTAAATCAGAACTTTCTTCTTATCATGAACCTCTTAGATGACTATCTCTTAGACTACTATTGTATCTTGTTGCTTTAACCTCTTGGTCACTGGTAGTCCAGCCTAGTTCTCTATTTCAGAGTTCACATTTTGGTTAGTATGTCTTGTTTGTTTGAAAATAATTAGTAGTTGAGTATTGATGTTTCCTAATGACTAGGAATTTATGTAGTCAATGTCAGACAGACAGTCTTGGGAATTGTGAGACATGGTCCCCCCTCCACCTACTGCTATCTACTATTAATTGTTACTGTTTTTCACTGTCATCACCATTTGTCATCACTACTGCTCACCATTTGTTAGGACAGCTAGGGCCACACAGCTAGAGTCCATAGTGAGAAACTGAAGGGAGCAAAACTGCAAACTCTGACTATAAGATAGGGGGAAAACAATCACAAGCCAATGTGAGAATCATGGGAAGTCACAGGCCAAGGAATCAATCTTGAACTAAACTAAATATAGCAGCTAGGATGATCATAGCAGAGTATACACAATCAATGAATCTAAAACTCCCCCTGATTCTACACCTCTGCAAACAAATCTTAGCATACTGCAAAACTGCTACACTTTGACATGAGGTAATGCCTTTGTGAGGAGATTAGCAAGCATGTTTGCAGTTGGAATGAAATCAGGTGAAACAATGCAAAGGCTTTATCCACCACATCTTGTAACCAGTACCACCAAAGGTCCAAATGTTTCATCCAACCATGATGCTCTGGATACTTTGCCACCTGGATTGCTGACTGGTTATCCACATTGACACACCCTTTGCCTCAAAGCCTGATTCCTGCAGGAGTTTGTGTTAGATTCATTGATTTTGCACACTATCTAGCTCATCTTGATTGCTATATTTAGTTACATTCAAGATTGCTCCCTTGGCCTGTGATTTTTCTCTTTGGCTCATGATTGTCTCACTGACTTGTGATTGTTCTCCCTTGTCTTATAGTCAGAGAGTCCACAGTTTTTGTCCTCTTCAATTTCTTACTGTGGACTCCAGGTATGTATAGTATGCTAGACTTGCTCCAAATATAGTCTCTTATTGTGGACTCTAGCTGTGTGGCCCCAGCTGTTCTAACAGTTTGCACATTTTTGGCAAACAATTTCAAGGCTTGCCAGCCTCACATGCAGCAACATATTTGGCTTTAGTGGTGAAAGGACAACAATAGGATGGCACTTTGACATCCAGGAGAAAACACCAGTGCCAATATTCACTACATATGCACTCATAAGAGGCTCAGAGTCCTTGCAAGCAGTCACCATGGTTCACATCAGAGAAGGTGGAGAACAGCTCAGAAGGAGAGGGATCTGAGGAATAGGTGATCCTATAGCTGATGGTGCCCTGGATATAGCAAAACAGGGGCTTGATGGCATTCCAGTAGATGAGACCAGGATTGGATGTGAAGGATGGTAGCTGGCTGACAATGAAGGCAATATCAGGGCAAGTGGTGCAGGACAGGGACTGCATTGAGCCAATGGCACCACCATGATCGACACCACACATGAAAGCATGCTCTTCTGCTATCCTTGGATGCTGTTCCTGGGAAAGACAAAGACTAGAGTCCATCAGAGTTATCACTGTGACAGGCTTGCAGTTTAGCATATTGACCCAGAGGGTGTTAGAACAGCTGGGGCCACACAGCTGGAGTCCACAGTGAGAAACTGTATTCAGAGCAAGGCTAGCATGCTGCACATACCTGGAGTCCACAGTGAGGAACTGAAGGGAGCGAAAACTGTGGATTCAAATTATAAGACAAGGGAGAACAATCACCAGCCAGTGAGATAATCACTAGCCAAAGAGAAAATGACAGTCCAAGGAAGCAATCTCAGATGAAATAAATATGGCAATCAAGACAAACTGGGTAGAGTGTGAAATCAATGAATCTAACAGAGAGCATGTTGATCACAGTATGATTGTTGGAAAATGGCCAATGTACATTTGGAGCAATCACAATCAATTTTGACGTCAGGATCTCTGTGGTGGGCCAACCCCAGATCATGGAGCTTGAATGAGGTGTTTGCTCAGATCTGTGATTGTCTGCTTGATTGCATCAAGAGATATACAGGCATATATCATATTGTCACCTTGAGCAAAGATGTAGACAGTAAGGGGTGTCAATGTTGAAAGTCAGACAGAAGAAAGTTGGCAAAGAGTGACACATCAGCCAGCACCTCAGCTAGAATGTTAACCCCAAATCTCTGACTGAATCCCCTCTCATGTCCAAGGTTCCCTCATGCTCATTGTCACTGTTGCTGCCTCTGTGGCCACTCACACTGTCCTCACCACCCCACTCCTCTACTGATACATGAAGAACCAGATGGCCTCCAAGGTCTCCAAGGTCTTGTGGGACAAGAATCATACACACTGCACTGATTGCCTCATTGATTGATGCAACAATAACCCAGCAAAATGTGTCAAGTTGTTCTCCAACTCTACTCAAGATGTGAAGGAAGAAGGGCACAACAAAGCCCAGCTTAGTACTACCAAGAAGACACTTTATCAAGAACTTGCCCAGTATGTCTTTGCACCTGAACCAGACTTTACCCCAGATCCCAGTGTATTAGCAAGTGCTATCCAACAACATCTCACAAAGTAAAGTACTTTCTCTTGGTGTTTGATCTTTCTAACTACTAGTGAACTTAGTCTTCAAACTAAGTACAATGAACAACTCAAATGTTTGGGTCAGATGGGCACAGGGATGATGCTCAAGGATCTTCAGAAAGTGGGCAGGACAAAAGGCCTGATAGGTAAGGCTGTCTCTCTTTCCATACTCAAGCTTACATTTTCTAGATGAGATCTTGTGTGAATTCCCTTGGTTTTCCTCCCTGCATGGGTGGTGGAGAACAAATCCTGCCTACAACACTGCTGTCACCACCACTGATCCAGGAGTGGATCATGCAGGGCAGGCTGCCACACTTTTTGACTTACAGCCAAACTTCTCACTCTTAGGTGATGCAGTCTCACTAGCATCTGTCCCCTTGCCATCTGCCATACTATCATTGTCCATCCTGCCATTATCTATTCCATCATCATCTGCCATGCCATCACTCAACTTGTCCTCATCTACCCTAGTGTCACTGGTCCCATCTAGCATTCCATCCAGTATCCCATCCAGCATCCCATCCAGCATTCCATCTGTCCCATTTGTCCCATTGTCATCTACCCCTGTGCTGTCAATATCTGTTCCAGTTCAACATGTCCTACCATTGTCTGCCTCATCACCATCTGTTCCATCGCCACCTGTCCAACTGGCCACTGACTTGGATCTGGAAGAAGGTGAGGTTTGTGAAGGTTCCATTAAGAATGGGCCTCATGGATCCATCTTTGATGACCTGTACATGCCAAATGATGATATTGAAATTCTCTCCACTCCTACCACCACTCCAGTGCCCCTTGTAGCTGCTACCATTCCACTC
>JBBPLV010001369.1:0-10063 GCA_038089975.1 Boletellus ananiceps | reverse complement strand
CTCCGCCAGCGAGAACTGCCCCTCCATCGAGCAAGATGTGTGCCCCAGTGACGTGGGCACTGGCGGGAGAGCAGAGAAATAGTGTGATTCCAGCGAGATCCGATGGGTAGCCGTAGCGTCCTAGAAGAACGCATGATACGTGGGTCTCATTCATATTGTGCGTTCGGCGTCAAAAGAACAGAAACCATACCGGTCGGTTGGAGGGATGCAATCAATTCCCCGCCCGCAGACTTGAAACCGAATGCCGTCATCTTGGTAGGAAATATCCTGTGAATGACAAAAAATGAAACCCGCTGGTTTCTCCCCCATCAAACTTACCCAGGGCAAATCGCGTTTACCCTGTTCCCCCCGGTCAGACCAGCTCATCGGACAACACCTGGAGGAGCGTCGACATACATGATTTTCTGGGGCCCCAATTTGACCGCCAGTATCGACGTGAGATGGTTGACCGCCGCTTTGCTGACGTTGTCTATCCCAACCAGGGCGATGCGAAGCGGCGTGAGGTCGCGCGTCGAATCGAGCGACGAAGAGGAGACGACTGACAGCTGTACGTCCCGCTACCGTCAACGCTCAACACGCCTTCGACGTTGGCGTTGACGCCGGCGACGGACGAGATGTTGACAACGTGGGCGGGGTCGGTCGCGGTCGCCTCCTTCGCAAGCCACGGTGACAGCCTCTCCCGGGTCTCAGTCCGAAAACCCTCTGCGGATGCCACGAGACACTCACCCGGCGGTCACTGGAGCACCATACGTCAACGCGCAAGCACCGAAGATCTGGGCGGGGGGACGCACGATAAAAGATGCTCTTGACGTTGACGGCCATGACGTTGTCCCAGCCTTTGACCTCGGGGACGGCATCAAAGGGCGATCCCCACGTGGTGCCGGTGTTGTTCACGAGGATGTGGAGCGTCTTGGCTGGCTCGCGCTCTGCGAGGGCTGCGATCAGTGCGTCCACGCCGGCCTTGTCCTGCACGCATGACAGAGCGGTGTATGGCAGGAGACCGGGGGAAGGGGGGGCACGAAGGACAAGGAGAGGGGAAACGAACAGGTCGTCGGCACAAGAACGCACGATGAGCGGGTGCTACTCACGCGGATGTCGGCGACGATGTGATGTGCGCTGCCGGGCCCGAGCGCGTTGAGTTCTGCCGTGGCCTAGAAAGAGCGAGGACGTGTGGATGAGCGTGACGGGGGGCCAGTCACGGACGAGCGTGCCACGGAACGTGGGGGGATAGTGCGGACCTCTTTCAGCTGGGTTTCTTTTCGCGCCGCGATGTAGACCTTGGCACCGTTTTGGACGAGCGCGGAGGCGATCGTCTTGCCAAGACCGGTCCCACCGCCCGTCACGAGCGCTGAAGATGGGGTGTGGGTGCTGACTTTAAGAAGAAAATCGAAAGCGCGCAGAAAATGCGAACCTATTTTCCCGCGAACGTTGAACAAGGACTGGAGAGAAAAGTCTTATGATGGTATTAGAGTATGTGCAAGCAGCATGAATGTGGTGTGCTCACCTGTGGTGGACATGGCGCTTTCCCTTCCCCTGCGAGATTGGCGCTTTGCAAGTGTTGGTGCGTCCGACCGAGGGAAGCAGGAGATCGGCTATCGGAATTTCCCCGACCCGGTCACGAGCCTCCACTCCGAGGGCCTCTGGACGTGTGCCATCAGGATGTGATGTGAGGATGCCGTTGAACCCTGCCAGTTATTCGCCTCTGGAAATCTTTTTGTTCTCTTCGAGACGTTCATTTGTCTCAGACTCTGGGAGTTCTCAAGACCATTCCTTCAAACTGCTGCGGAAGGGTCCCCGTCGACCCTATCAACTGTGTAACTATTTTCGCCATCACCCGGTTGCTGAGCGCTGAGACCGAGAACTGCTTTGTTCCAGACTATTCGTCACGACTACCACCCAAGTAGGACAAGCTGCTCACTCGAATATCCTGACCTGGGTGCGTTTGGCCTTCGGCGTCACATCATACGACCCGAGTTTGCGGACTGAAGAACAGAACTCCGAATGGGCCCGTCTTCCAGAGGCTCACACGAGAGCTTCTTTGTTGTCCCGAACGCGGGAACATGCCTCGTGGCAGCGCTCCACACAACTGTCGTGTGGCACGGAAATTGCTCGCCACCGGCTCCCATGCGATGACCACATGTGCCTATAGGACATAAAGGAGAGTGCAGAGCTGCTGCGCACGTCCTTTTCTGCATGCGTCCGCCATCCCTCGTCGTATTCGCTGCCTTGCTGGTCTCGACAGCTGCCCTGCCATACACATACCATGAACCCCTACGGATTCCGATCCACAAAAGGTCGGACATGACGAGGGAGGGAATAGTCGACTTGGACGCCGCGCGCGCTCATATCGCACGTTCAGAACGGTAGGTGGCGTCCGATAACCCACTGTGCCTTGCCATCTTATCTGCGGCGCCCAGAAAGTACCGGGAAGGACTCACCGTGCTTGAGCGCCACCATGGCGCACGCCTGCCATCTTCGGGCGGACACGCCCTCACTCGACGTGCTGTGGGTGCTGACGCACTCACGGGTGACGGAAACGTAAGATGGTATGGGACAATCTCTGTAGGGACGCCCGCCGTCGAATACAAGGGTGAGTCACTTGCCCGGGTCCCCACGATCCCTTATTCGCCATCGTCCAGTGGATTTCGATACTGGTTCCGCCGACTTGTTCCTTCCTGCGTCAGACTGTGGCTCGACGTGCGATGGGCACACGCGCTATAATCCGCAGGCGAGCTCTTCCGCTGCTGACTTGCACCAAAATTTTTCCATCTCATATGGCGATGGTTCCTCGGTCGCTGGCGAACTGTACTCGGACGCGGTCACTATCGCAGGTTTCGTAGTACGTTGCATTGATCCCGCGCCGTCCCTGAGGGATCTAGCGCTCTTATAGGCCACGAATCAAACCGTAGGGGCAGCTTCGCAATATTCCACGAGTTTCCAGGCCGCAAGCTTTGCGCCAGATGGCTTGATGGGCATGGCGTTCTCGGAGATTTCCAAATTTCAGGCCAGTCCGGTTATCGAGACGCTCGTTTCTGGAGGACAGCTTTCCGATCCCGTTTTTGCCTTCAAGCTGGCCTCGTCAGGGTCTGAGCTGTCTATCGGAGGTGTCAACACGGCTCTGTACACAGGTTCTATTACCTACACGCCTGTCACTCAGCGGGTGAGCACTTGTCTGATCGTTCCTACACGGCGAACGTTGACGTGGAGGGCTCAGGGGTACTGGCAAATTAGCCCAAACTCTATCAACGCCAACGGTCAAGCGATTAGCGCGGACATTTCAGCAATCGTGGACACGGGAACAACGTTCATCCTTGGAGACGAGCAGATCGTGGGCCAGTTTTACAGCGCGCTCAATGCCACCAGCGTCGACGGTGGATTTTACATACGCGAGTCCCCATCCATTCGAACTCGCTGGGCGCCTTATGAACCTTGCGTTTTTAGTACCCTGCAATGCCATGCCCAATGTGAGCATTACGATCGGGGGGACGGCCTTTGCCCTCTCGGCAGAGACGTTCAATCTGGGGTCGTACAACTCTTCCGGGACCAGTTGTATTGGTGCTATAGTTGCCACGGGTAGTCTTGGAGGTATGTCGGCGTTTGCGTCAAGCGTATCTTTTCCTCAACGTGTGTCATGGCTTGCAGACACGTGGATACTTGGTGACGTCTTTCTGCGAAACGTCTATTCTGTCTTTGACGTCGGCCAGCAACGGGTTGGCTTTGCTGCTCTCGCATGAGAGCTAGACTCCTTGGCGCTGCGTAGATCTATGTTTTTAGACGGACTCTGGCAGTCCTAAAATTCGAACACCAATTGATTCATCGAGACCACTCCCTTTATGTATCCCTATCGTACCCTCGCTGTAATACTATGTGTTGTATCAGAGCACGCCAGCGCGCCATCTAAATTACATACCCTTGGTCTCTGGACTCGTCACTATCGGGTTCGTTGATACCATGTCTGTCCCCTCCACGAAAACGCTGGACCATATCGTGCATCTTACGCCGCCTGGCACAGTCGAGCAAGCATCGCAGCAGTTTAGAGATCTCGGCTTCAAGTCCGCAATCATTTCGTCCAAGTCCGCTTGAAATAACGTTTCCTCAGTGTCATCGCTGGCGGAACCCATGCAGATGGGCTCACGGCCAACGCGCTCGTGGTATGCGACCGCCCCGCTCTGATCCATGCACCACGCTGATCGTACACCACCCCCGTCTGCACACGCGGCGTAGATCCTGCGCGACAGCGTCTATCTCGAGCTCATCGCCTTTGTCCACCCTGCCTCGCACTACCCGCCAGGTTCGCCCTCCCGCCAGCGGCGCGACGCACGCCCCTGGGCACACAGCCCGCCCGGCTGGACCGACTACGCCTTCCTCGGCACCGGCGCGAGCGACGACGCCGGCTCGCCCGCGTCGACGGTCATCTCGCGCATCGTGAACGCACGCGCGGCGCAGGACCACAGCGGTGTGCGCTACGCGCCAGAGACCCACGGGGGCCGCACGCGCACAGACGACGGGCGCACGCTCGCATGGGTCATCACCGCCCCCGACGACAACGGTCCGCGTGGGACACTGCCCTTTTTCTGTGGCGATGTGACGCCACGTGCTTGGCGGGTACGTGTGTTTAAATTGGCTTGTTTGGTTGTATTTGTGGGGGCGCCACGGTGGCGCGGGGACTATCCGGGATGGCGGATGCCAGTGGCGATCAGAAGGACTAACACGGATTCCAGGTCCCCGTCACGCCCCCGTCGAACGCGGACCACCCCTCGGGCGCAGAGGGGGTAGCGCACATCCGTCTTCTTGCGAGACCGGACGCACTCGCGAATATCGCGGCCCAGCTAACCTCCGTCATCGGGGAGCCATCCCGATCAGGCCTAGACTCCGCCACGCCTGGGCACGTCTGGACGCTGCAGGCGCCCTCGGCGAGCACAGGCACGGGCGCACACGAACCGCGTCTCGTCCTGAGCGCCCCGACCAACGACGACGAGCGGCGCCATCTGGACACAAACGGACCGGGCATCTACGAACTCGGGCTTTCAGTGTCCACGGGGCGCGATGGGGAAGCGAGCACGCCGTATGGCAAGATCGTCTGGTCGAGGTCTTCTCTAGCATAGACAGCAGCCTGTAAAATGAGCCATTCACCAAGACCTCCACGTGTCCTTGACGTGCTTTTCGCCCTTGGCTCCAAGCCAGCCGCTGAAAAAGACTGGGAAGCCCGAAAGGCACACTCGACGAATTAGGTAGGCTTGTGCGGACCATTGCCTTACTTGACATAATTTAAGTATGTGGGAACTAACTCACCACAGGAAACCTTACTCTTTTGCGCTGTATCACTGCCTGGTTCCTGCAGGCGTGGACGGCATTTCCAAATCCGATTGCTTGAAGTAAACGACGCTGATGATCACATGAAACGGTCGCACCTAGGGCTTTAGCGATCCGTTTCCGACGGAGACGTATCAGTGGGCTGCCAGTGGTTTTGACTGGTCTAAAACCATCGACTACCATTCAGTATCGGCTAATCTTTCCACTGATGGGCCGGAGCCGCTGATTGTCGAACAGGGACACGAGCCATCAACGCCCGCCAAGCCGCCAGCGGAATGGTTCGATAACACGTACGTACTTGGTGGGGTAGTATCACCGAATTGCGTACGGGCCAGAATGGGGCCATCTCTCCGTTGGTGCCAGTCGAGAGCGTTCGGTGGCCCGGCGATCGGTATGGTACGCACCTCATGATCAGGGACACAAAACAAGTTTACCCACTTTCACGCGCGCAAGTCGTGCAAGCATAGACACATACGTACAAAAAACACCACGACAGACGCATAAATTTTAGTGAACCTTCCTGCGCGAAAACTTGACAATCAATTCAATGTCAGTCCTTGGCGCAAGAAAAAAACCCACATACCACGGTCACATACGTACCGTCTTCGAGCACCTCTTTGTGCGGTACGAGCTCGCACCCAAACACTTTTGGCAACAGGACACGCCACCAAGCCCAATATACGACACCGAAAAATATAACCCCAATGCCGACAACGCAGTACCTGTCGTTCAAGTTTGCCATATAGTTCAGCGCACGACATGAGTAAAAGCGTGCGACGCACAGATAATATGGCAAGGGAGGTGTGTCCCCGACCCCACCGGGCGGGCGGAGAAATGGTGCAACGATGACTATAAATTATTATACATAAGCTGTGGTTGAACCCTCGGAAGACGATACTCACGAAACGCAGACGCAATGACATAGAACGCTGCCAGAGGCAGCCAGACTGGACGGCTTGCATCAACACTAGTTTCTCTCGGCGAGGGGCCCACCTACCCTTGAATGGTCTGGGGATATCTGGCCTCTTCCAACGCAGCCAAAACAGACCCTGCACGAGAGTCGTCAGGGATGAAAGGAGACGATAGAAACGAAGGACACACAATAGCAACAAAGAAATTGATAATCTGCATAGGGTACCCTTCCACATCTATTATGAAGGGGTACGCGACATTCATGGGCGGTGCGATAATGATGATAACCTACGCGGAGTTCGATTAGGATACTCCACGCAGGTTACTAGGGCTGTACGCACGGAGGGGATCAAATGCAGGATGAGACCAGGTATAGGCGACTTTCCCGTGGGCCAGTTGGACGCCCAAAACTTGTTTCCGAACGGGAGAGGAATACCCTCCTTTGCGAGTTCTGTCGGGAGTGAATCCATGGACACACGTTAATGCCTAGAACAGAATAGGACGAGATGCATGCCTACCCTGATTGACGCGGGCATAGGCGAATGTCTGTATAGATCTATGGGCATCAACTCGAGCAATCAAAGATATCAGGACATACAGCAGTGATGACATTCTTGGGTGAGGTATTAGCACAAGAAGTCAAACGGCAAATATGTCAACACTCACTCCTAATGCACTGTATTATCAAAGTCAACCACAGGCAGTGATAATAAACAGGTTAGAAAGCGGGCCGTAAGAGCGTGCGGATCCTACCTGAGAGCAACAAATACACTCAGTGCACGCTCCGCTGCCGTTCCGAACACATTTCGAAAGAACAGCGCTGCCACAGTCACCCCAGTAGACTCAATCTCGGCCTGGTCACCGATAATCGTGTCGATCACTTCAGTAACGGGCAGATCACCTATGGAAAACGAACAGGGTTGACGCACCTTGGTAGCAGCGCTGAAATACGCGACATTCGCAAGGACATAAAGGGCGGCACAGATGCCCAATCCAAGGGGTCCAGCAATCATAAGAGTCCGGACCGGATTTCGCACATTGTTGAGCACGTAGTTGACGGCCGACCAGCCAGAATACGCGGATAGGACTTTGAAGGTCGCTGTCGCATACTATGTACTGTCATTGGCACGCGATCTCATCATCGGTAAGGGATACTTACATCTCCACCATTATGGGAACTACCAGCGAATGCGTTGCGAAAGTTGGCATGCGGATCGGCGATGTGTGTTTTCCCCGAGAGCACTACCCAACCTGTTATGACGACAAAGGTAAGAATTATTATCTTGACAGTCGTCAGAAGCTGAAACATGAAATCGTTAGAGATCGTAAAGAGACCGTGAACAAGAAGACATCACATTCATGACATGTACGCCAGTGCGGGGCATGAAACCATGGAGTAGAGTTGTAAAAACCATCGCTGCGGATAATGTTTGATCAGCGCTATTCACACGAGATCGGAAAATGTACCTCCGACAGCAATCCCACGTTCTGACCAAACTGGTACAACTTTGCCCGCCGCGACGACAATGCTATAAAAACATCACAACTATATCCGGATGCAAAGTCCTGCCAAACCACTCACTTGCTCGCAAAGACCTATACACCAATGAAAGTCAAGACCACACGCAGACGAACGTACCCAATATACACTTACGATGCACCCGCTCGCGTTAAACCGAAGCAAGATCGCGTTCGCAGCAAACACCACCGTGGCAAGGTATTTCGGCCTCTGATATACAGCTTCTAAGTAGACCTTTTCGCCTCCACTACGGGGATACATCGTCCCGAGTTCGAGCCAGATGAACAAGCCACAGAACGATAAGAGGAAGCCAAGTACCCAGAGCATGAGCGATGCCCCGACAGAGCCCACTCCACTGAGAATTGTGGAGGACGTCGAGAAGACGCCCGAACCGATAATATTCCCAACGATCAGGAGGGTGCATGATGCGACACCGAGATGGCGCCCAAGGCCTCCGCAAGCGTCTACGTGATGCACCCATTGAGCAAAAAGATGACAGGGAGAGGAAAAACCAAGGCACCTTCTTCAAGAGAGAGTCCACCTGGACCTACTTCGGCGACGGACATCGCAACGTCGGGCACATGTAATCTCTCCTTGATCGTGCGGTCGGAGCTCTCTTCGTCAAGCCTGGTCTTGGGGAACCGCATCCAAAAGCTTGCAGACATGGTGGAGGAAGCAGCCGCTAGATAAGGGTATTGGAACAGATCTCAGCAGTGGGGGTTTTATAGCCGCACATTTGACGTGGCTCCCCATAGCATTAATCATTTAATGGGAGATAGCAAGTGCGTAACGAGTATAGTAGACATGCTGTGTGTTGACCTGTCCATAGTTGGAATTAAGTAAGGTTTCATATCCCGTTCTTCGGGGCACATTTCAGACGGAGCTTCGTGGAGATTGATCTAGGTGCGCGATGGAGCCATCGAGCCAAAGATTTGGATACGCCTCGAACATAACATATCTACGACGATCCCGAGGCTCATTGTGTGCAAGGCTCCAAGTTCCCGAGTGGTCAGGGTTGTCACGTGACATGTCTATCTTAATGTTGTCGGCAATGGGTGAACCCGGAAACCAGTGGGACTTCGCCTCACGATATTTGTGTAGTTGTCTCGGAAGTGACAGATATGCGATGCACGCCCTGAGCCGTTGTATTCACAAGGGACAAGTGCTCACATCATGAGCACGTTCTCCCGTTCTCCCCCTGGCAAGGATGGAATGATGAACGGCAATGGTGATGGTGGTTGTCACAGGAAAAAGACTCAGCGAGTTGGGGACATGTTCTCCTAGATTACAGGAGGGGCCCAACGAGCCATGGCCGAGAAGTTTGGTACAGCGCACTAGAATGAGTAAAGCAACCAGAGATCCCCACGATCTTTACACGTGGGTATCGACACCGATGGGAGCGGTGTGCCTGTACACAAACAATAAGTCCCGGGCCAGTTCTTACACCCGGTTGTACCTGTTACCATTCCCCGGGCCCATCGACGCCGTTACCCGATCCCCGAAGCAGTCGTATGCTTCGGACAGCCTCTGAAACCGTTCTCGCTCCACTGGCGTTTGCACGGAGTAAGCAAAGAATGATTCTGAATTCACGGCAATTAAAAAAACGTTTCACCGCTGACTTCGCTTGTTCGTCGTGTGTCCGTACGGCGGTGTTTTTATTCGGGACGCTCTAGATGTTGTTCTAGACATGAATCATGAAGATAACGCGTACCATATTAATATTGTGACATCAACGCGAGTGACAAGGCCCCACATTTGCTTGTTTGGAGTTTCGAGTGTGCTTGTGTATCCCCAAATGTGTCCCACGGAGGAGCACAGATTAGAATGCGAGTCCCAGGTGTCTATCCACCTCGATGTTCTTGTTCTTTGTACGTCCCTTAGTAGGACATGTGCCATGGATCAATATCAGATAAAGGCTCAAGCACACGCCAACTTAGTCATGTACGTAATCGAAAGTTTATGTTCGTGTGCACCGAGATGATCGATGCCATGTGCAGACACACGTTTGGAACTCCAACCGCGTGATGAAGTGGTCGCGTTGATGGGCCTGAACATAAACGTTCAAAACAACGAGCTATAGACGATGGCATGCTCAGAAGTCAGCTGTGCACTGCACAGCTTGGAAGAATGTTGATACTTAGGTCATTGACCGGGTGGTTCACGTTGACGTTGAGTACCCAACGTGAGAAGTAGTTGGCACCAGTTAATGTCACGATCAATGGCATAAAAGTCGCACGCGTCGAATACAGCAAAAAAATAGAGTTACCTTGCTTGACAAGGTTTCTCCCACAAAAGTGTTTGGGAACAACTGACAACAGA
>JBBPLV010001367.1:0-10067 GCA_038089975.1 Boletellus ananiceps | reverse complement strand
ACCTACATCATGAGCGAACGAAACGAGTACTCCTCCGACTATGGGAACATAATTTATCCCTTAAGATTTCCAAATGTTCCTTTGACATAGCAACCATGGAATACTTAGGACTTATCATCAGACAAGGACATATCCAGATGGATCCCACTAAACTCTCCACCATCTGTGACTGGAAACCCCCCTCTTCTGTCAAAGGAGTCTGTTCCTTTCTTGGTTTTGCCAATTTCTACTGCAAGTTCATCCCTAGTCTCTCAGACCTCGTCGCCCCTCTTACTCTTCTCACTTGTAAAGATGAACTGTGGCTTTGGACCCCTCTCCAACAACAAGCTTTTGAGACCCTGAAGGATCGCTTCTCTTCCTCCCCAGTCCTTGCCTTTCCTGACATCTCCTGCCCTTTCTCCATCATGACCAATGCTTCCCTCCTTGCTGCTGGTGTGGTCCTCCTTCAATCTGATACCAATGGTGATGTCCATCCCTGCGCCTACTTCTCCAAAACTTTCAGTCTGGCTGAGCGCAACTATGACATCTATGACCAAGAGCTGCTTGCTGTTATCCTTGCCCTCCAAGAGTGGCACCAATATCTCCTCAGCACCTCCCACCCTGTCACCATCCTTACTGACCATAAGAACCTCTCTTACCTGAAAGACCCCTGTAAACTCTCCTGTTGTCAGGCTCATTGGTCTCTCCTCTTACAGGACTTCGATCTTATCTGGCAGGTTACTCTGGGCACTTGCATGGCCCCGGCTGATGCTCTCACTCGCAAGGACCTCATCGACACCTCCCTTGATAATGTCTCCTCCCCTATCCTCCCTGATCCCATGGTCATCACTGCTCTGGACCTCGCTCTCACCAATACCATTCGCTCCTCCTCATCCTCTGACCTTCTTGTTCTCTGTGCCATTCAGAGTCTGCAGGAGGGTTCCCTGCTGTTTCCCTGCTCTGCCCTCTCTGATTGGACCCTGGACAATGGACATCTCTTCTTCCACCATCACTTGTATGTTCCCCCTACCTCACGCTCTCCCCTCCTTCTTGCACTTCACACATCCCCTACTACTGGTCATATGGGCTTCTTCCATATCAAAGCTCTCATTGAATGGGACTTCTGGTGGCCAGGCCTCTCCACCTTTATCAAAAACTTTATCACAGGTTGCCAGCAATCCAAGGTGAACACCCATCCCACTGTCCCACTGCTCTCTCCCATCCTGTCCACCACATCACTGCCATTTCGCCAACTCTCTATGGACCTCATCACCAACCTCCCAGTCTCCTCTGGGTTTGATTCCTTGCTGGTCGTGGTCGACCACAGGCTTATGAAGGGGGTAATTCTCATTCCTTGCACAAAAACCATTGATGCTGCTGGAGTAGCACAATTCTTCTTCCATCACGTGTTCAAAAGGTTTGGCCTCCATGACTCCATCATCTCTGATCGTGGCCCACAATTTGCATTGGCATTCGCTCGGGAACTTGCTCGTCTCCTCCACTACGACGTTTGTCTCTCCACCGCCTACCATCCTCAAATGGATGGACAGACCAAACAGACCAATCAGGAGATCGAAACCTATCTCTGCCTCTTCTGTGCCAATCAACCGCACTCCTGGTCCTTGTTCCTCACCTCCACTGAGTTTCATCACAACTCCTCCCCTCATTCATTCACTAAGACCTCCCCATTCTCCCTTATGCTTGGCTATGAACCATGATCTTACCCTACCCTCAGAAAGACCTTCATCCCCACTCTCTCTTCCGGCCTTAGTCTCCTTGAGGAATCCCAAAAGGAAGCGCTTGCAGCACATGAATCTGCATGCTGACTGATGATGCAACATGCTTCTCAGAAGTTTTCCCCATGGAAAGTCAGAGATAAGGTATGGCTAGAGGCAACATATCTCCACATCCCCTTCCCATCTCGGAAACTCGCTCCCAAACACCTAGGCCCATTCGAGATCTCTCGGGTCCTATCCCCCCTCACCTACTGATTACGTCTCCCACCCACATGAAAAATACATGATGTCTTCCACACCACCCTTCTATCATCCTTCTGCTCCACTGAAGCACATGGTCTGTCATTCCTGTCTCCACCTCCTGATGTAATTGAAGGCAAAGAAGAATATGAAGTGGACAGCATTCTTGCACACAAAGGTTCTCCTGGCTGTTATTGGTACCTGACCACATGGAAAGGTTACTCAGCATCCAAAAATACATGGGAGCCCAAGAGCAATGTCCGCCATGCCAAGACCATCCTCTCCTCTTATAAAAAGACTCACTCCTTATGATAGTTTTGATGTTGTCTACCCAAGTTTTCTTTTACACCTCAATTCTTCTTAACCTCCTTCTTCCACTTGTTCGCTATGCCTTCTACGTTTTCTGCCCCATCACCTATGTCATCCTCTTCACGTTTGAGCTGGTCTTCTACTTCTCCTTTGCATTCACAGCCTGTATGGCCCTGCTTTCTTCCTGCTTCCTCTATCAACATGCTCTATGCCACTATCCTTGCCACTCCCGCCCTCATCCACACCCTCGACCATGATACTTTGTTTGAGTAGGATGAGGTCATGCAGGAATTAGTGTACCTCTTCCATGATGCCTCCCATGTTCAATCTCTTCCCTTTCAAGCCGCCCCCTCTGACTTACCAGTTGATTATGGTCTTCCTTTTCATCTCACTATTAACTGTCTCCCCAACTGCATTCTTACTATTCTTCATCTTCATGGTTTTCATAGCTACATCACCCATCTTGACCTGACCGTTCTTTACCCTACCTTTTGTTACATCTTTTGTTCCATACCTCCTGAGGCTCGGGATTGCTACATTCATTCCATAGAAGCTTTAGAGGTCTGCCCTCTCCCTTTGCCTGTCCCCACACCTCCTTCTCCACCTTCTCTCCTCACTTGTCTCTCCACAGCTCCATCCACCCCCTCCTCCAGAGATGTTCCCTCTGACACATCTAGCGAGTACGCCCTTGACCAGTCTGCTCTTGCCCTTAATCGGGCCAATATCCAACTCATCCGTCTCCCCAATGGCTCACAGGTCCTCTCCTCAGCCATCCAAACAGTCACATCCCCCATTCATCGTCGACCTGCTACCTCTTCCACCTGCTGCTTTCACTGCAGTCTTCTGGGTCATTATAGAGACGACTGCCCTGAATATTGATGCCCCTCCTGTAACATCCTTGCCCCTGGCCATCCCGCTCAGTGTTGCTTTACCACCCAGTGTTTATTCTGCCACCAATGGGGACATGGACTCCGCTTTTGCCCCACATGTACCTGTGGATGCTGCAATCAGACTGGTCACCTCTTCGATGACTGTCCATTTGAACATTACACTCCTGAACAAGCTGCTGGAGTCTTCGCTGGCCCTCCTGTGCCGCCATCCAACTGAGCTCAAGGTGCTCGAACCAGGAGTTCAAGCTTATGAAGGGGGTAATGTTACAATTTCTTTCCTTTACCCGTGTATCTTCCTTTTATCTTGTCTTTGTCCCTCTTGTTCTCGTGTCCCTGGACTCTTCGTTTACACTTACATTCACATACTGTTACTATGGAACGTTCTCGAAGTATCCATTGTTCCATTGTAGTCATCCTGCTTATGTTCTCGTCCAATTCAACTTGGACTTCCTCATTACAGTTTCTCTTTTGTCCCTCTCTTCTTATGGTACATGGTCCATGCACAGTTAGTCCCAACTATATAAACCTTAGCTACAGACCATGTACTCTACTCTTGATCTATGCAATTTAGCACCATCTCGAGTCACCTCTCAGTCTGAGTTCTCAGTCTGAGTTCTCATCCTTTGTCCTCTAGTCCGGTCTTCGACTGTATAGTCCCTAGGTTCCCGTCAGGCTGAGTCGTACCTCTTCGTGAGTGTCCTGCCCTTCAGTCAGTCCAAGCATCCATACTCGAGGTATGCCCCTGCGTAACAGATGCCATCCGATTGATCAAGGCCATGAAGGCCTACTTCTCAATCAACGCCATCCTGTACACCTCTGACAACCACAAGGTCATGACAACCCTCAACAAAATGAGCAAGGGATGAGGAGTCTCTTTCTCTGAAATGTGGTATGACTACATGGCTGACACCACCATTGCTCAAACCAAGAAAACCTTCAACAAGTTTGTTGAAAACTTCAAGTCCACATTCTACCCCTTTGATACTAAAGCTACCACCTGCCTTGAGCTCTCAAAGCTCATTCAGAAATTGTTCAAATGACCCAATGGAGAGTCGGATGATGAATTCCAAAAGTATATCACCAATTTCCAGAACCTCGCTGTGAAAGCAGGCATCACAGATCAGACAACCCTCATTGACCAGTTCTCACTAGGATTGGATCAACAAATTGCCATCATGATCCTCTCCATGACAACCATCCCCACCACCATCACTGATTGGCTTGAAAAAGCCAAAACCTTTCATGTCCAGAAAGCTCATATTGCTGTCCTCAAAAGAGGACATAGAACTCCCTCTACCTTCTCTAATCACTCCTCTGTCCCAGACCCCAATGCCATGGACATTGATGCAACCTGCATCTCTAAGCTTACTCCTGATGAACATGCTCGCTGCTTCAGAGAAGGTCTTTGCCTTCAATGCTGAAAGAAGGGACACAATGCTCAGCAGTGCTATACTTTCACCTCTCAGACCTCCCAAACTTGTTCTTCTAACAACCCCTTCCGACACCCACAGCAAGTCCAAGCCACCAACACAACCACCCCTGCTACCACCCCCTCTGCACCCCCCATTCCTAAACCTTTCTTTGCCCTGGAGACCTACATCAATAGTCTTTGAATAGGAGGAAAAGATGAAGGCAAAATCCTCCAAACCTTGAAGCTCTGTTTCAACGATGCCCTGAAGGAGGAAGGCTTTTCAGGTTTTCAGTAAGGAAAGTCATCCCAATGTCCTCTTCCCTAGATATCTCTGCTGTACTCATAGGACTAGCCAATGAAAGAACTATGTGTCTCCCAGTCCAACTACAAGCAGGATCTCAAAGTGTTGACACTACTGCTCTCATTGATAGCAGTGCCACTAGCAGCTTCATCAACACCTCCCTCATTCCAAAACTCCACTCAGCCATCCATCATCTTCCTCAACCTCTCATTGCCTACAACATAGATGGAACACAAAACCACCAAGGAACAATCAAATCGTCCATCACAGCTAATGTTGTCTTCCCTGATGCCTCAGATAGAGTAACCTTACTCGTCACCTTCCTTAGTTCTCCTTGTGTTATTCTTGGAATGCCTTGGCTCAAGAAAACCAATCCCTTGATTAACTGGGCTGCCAACACCCTCACCCTCTGGGGTGCTGTGGTACCTCTTCATGAGAGTCCACCCTAGAATGAAGTAAAGGCAGACCCATACCCCCAACATCTTGGAAAGATCACCCTATCAACTCAACTCGCCCAAGCTGAAAAACCAAAGGAACAGGAAGTTCCCCCTTGGTACAAGGAGTTTGCAGATGTCTTCTCTGAAAGAATGTTCTCCATCCTTCCCTCTCACCATCTCTTCAATCATACCATTGATCTCAAACCCTCCTTCATCCCAAAAATTGCCAAGATCTACCCCCTTAACCCTGCTGAACATGAAGCCTGTCAAGTCTTTATTGAGGAAAATCTCAAAACAGGTTGCATCATCCCCTCCAAATCCCTCCAAGCATCTCCTTTCTTCTTTGTTCCCAAGAAGGATGGTACCCTTCATCCTTGCCAAGACTATCGATATTTAAATTCCCACACCATTTGCAATGCCTATCTGCTCCCTCTCATCTCTGAGCTTATTGATAACATGAAGGACTCAATGATATTCATCAAATTTGACATGCATTGGGGCTATAACAATATTTGCCTATGAGAGGAGGACCAATGGAAGACAGTGTTTATCATGCCCTTAGGACTCTTTGAACCCACCATCATGTTCTTCAGTTTCAACAATGCCCCTCCCACTTTCCAGGCCTTTATGAATCATATCTTTGCAGACATGATCACCAAATGCTGGCTAAAGATCTACATGGATGACATTGAAATTCACACCAAGAATGACTTGGAACTACATCACTCTTGAACCAAATGGGTACTTCTCCAACTTTGCGAACATAATCTCTCCCTCAAGATCTCCAAGTGTTCCTTTGATGTGGTGACCATGGAGTATCTCAGATTGATCATCAGACAGGGACATATTCAAATGGACCCCACCAAACTCTCTGCAATCCAAGAGTGGTAACCTCCCATTTCTCTCAAAGGTGTCCAATCATTCCTTGGATTTGCCAATTTCTATTGCAAATTTATCCCTAGTTTCTCAGACCTTGTCACTCCTCTCACACTCCTCACTTGCAAGGATGAACCCTGGCTGTGGGCCCCTCTCCAGCAGCATGCTTTTGATACCCTGAAGGCTTGCTTTTCTTCCACACCTGTCCTTGCCTTTCCTGATGTCTCTCACCCATTCTCTATCATGATGGACACCTTCCTCCTTGCTGCTGGAGCAGTCCTCCTCCAATCTGACTCCAATGGAGACATTCATCCCTGCACCTACTATTGAAGTTCCGGATTATCTGAAACAAATCCAAGAGGTTCTGGACTAACCAATGAGTCCAGAGTACCAGATTAACTAGGTCTGGATTGACTAACATGTCCAGTACCAGAGTAGCTAAAGTCCAAGTACCTGACTGACTAAAAACCCATAACCTAATAGGAAGCTATTAGAGGTTGTCAGGGACTGATTCATTATGACTCAACATGACTCATAATGAGTCATGTGGCTATGTCAGGAACATCCTACAACAATCATGATTCATAGTGACTCACTATGAGTCATACTGACTAAGCATGAGTCACCCTGACTAGGTACAACTCAGAATGAGTCACACTGAGTCACTATGACTACACATAGAGTCAGAGTGAGTCACACCCAGATCACATGACTAGATATGAGTCACTATGAGCCGATCTGACTCCACATGACTTACCTTTAAGGTTTAAGCTCCACTTTATGTAACATATATAAATGGCATGTAACATACTCAATGCTTTAAGGAATTCACTCAGGATTTCATTTCCCTTCCGACCTCCCTGAGGTCAATCACTCCACAAACTCTATCTTATCTATCACAACCACAGTACCCTATCCAGGTACTGATACTCTACCAAGTCGAAACTCTACTAGTACAGTGAGTCTCACACTGTACAACATCCCTTCGTTGCTGTGCTCCAAGTGAGAGTGGATAGTGGTGCTACTATCCACTACCCCATTTCCTCCCACTCTCATTACCTACTTCTCTAAAACTTTTAGCCCAGCTGAGTGAAATTATGATATCTATGACCACAAGTTGCTCGCAGTGATCCTCGCTCTTCAGGAATGGTGACAGTACCTCCTTGGGACCTCCCATCCCATCACCATTCTCACTGATCATAAGAACCTTTCATACCTTAAGGATCCCTGTAAACTCTCTCATTGTCAGGCTTGTTGGTCTCTTTTTCTCCAGGATTTTGATCTTGTCTGGCAAGTCACCCCAGGTACTCTCATGGCCCCTGCCAACATGCTATCTCACAAAGATCTCATCGATACCTCTCTTGATAATGTTTCCTCTCCTATTCTCCCAGACCCACATGTCATCGCTGTACTCGACCTCACCCTGACTGCTGCCATCCACTTCTCATCTTCCTCTGATCCTTTAGTTCTTCATGTGATCCAAAGCCTTCAGGATGGCTCTCTGTTCTTCCCTTGCTCAACACTTTCTGACTGGTCATTGGACAATGGACACCTCTTCTTTCATCATCACATGTATGTTCTCCCAGCCTCTCGCTCTCTCCTCCTCCTCACACTTCATGAATCTCCCACCACTAGTTATATGGGCTTCTTCCACACTGAGGCCCTTATGGAGCATGACTTCTGGTGGCCTGGCCTCTCCACCTTTGTCAAAAGCTTCATCATGGGTTGTGCTCTTTGTCAGCAGTCCAAGGTAAACACCCACCCAACTGTTTCACCCCTCTCTCCCATTCCCTCCACCACATCACTGCCATTTTGCCAACTCTCTATGGACCTCATTACTGACCTCCCTGTCTCTTCTGGATTTGATTCCTTGTTGATTGTGGTCAACCACAGGCTTACAAAGGGGGTCATACTCATTCTTTGCACCAAAACCATTGACACAGCAGGAGTAGCACAACTCTTTTTCCATCACATATTCAAAAGGTTTGGTCTCCACAACTCTATCATCTCTGATCATGGTCCACAGTTTGCTTCTGCATTCACTCATGAGCTTGCTCATCTTCTCCACTATGACATCCATCTCTCCACTGCTTACCATCCTCAAATGGACAGACAAACCAAACAAACAAATCAGGAGATCAAAACCTATCTCCACTCATTCTGTGCCAATCAACCACACTCATGGTCCTCATTCCTCACCACTGCTGAGTTCCATCACAACTCCTCCCCTCACTCCTCCACCAAAGCCTCTCCATTCTCCCTTATGCTTGGTTATGAACCACAAACTTACCCTGCCCTAGGAAAGACCTTCATTCCCACTCTCTCTTCTTGCCTCACTCTCCTCAAGGAATCTCATAAGGAAGCACTTACTGCTCATGACTCAGCCCACTGTTTGATGACACAATATGCTTCCTGAAAGTTCTCTCCATGGAAGGTCAGAGATAAGGTATGGCTAGAGGTGACCAACCTCCGCATCCCCTTCCCCTCTTGGAAGTTAGCTTCCAAATGTCTAGGCCCTTTTGAAATTTCTCAGGTCCTGTCTCTCCTCACTTACTGCTTACGTCTACCACCCACATGGAAAATACACAATGTCTTCCACACCACCCTCCTATCATCCTTCTACTCCACAGAAGCACATGGACCATTGTTCTCATCTCCACCTCCTGATGTGATTGAAGGTGAAGAAGAATATGAGGTAGACAGCATTTTCACACACAAGGGTTCTCCTAGTCGCTATCAGTACCTGACAGCATGGAAAGGTAACTCAGCATCAGAAAATATGTGGGAACCAGAGAGTAATCTTCATCATGCCAAGTCTATCCTCTCTATGTATAAGAGGACTCACTCCTTATGATAGTTTTGATGTCATCCACCTCTGTTTTCTTCTTCGTCACCATCATCTTGAACCTCCTTCTTCCCTTGATTTGATATGCCCTCTATGTTTTCTGCCCCTTCACCCACTTCTTCTTCATCATGCTCCAACTTTTCTTCTACTTCTCCATTGTGTTTGTGGCCTGTGTGGCCTACCTTTCTTCCTGCTTCCTCTATCAACACACTTTATGCTGCCATCCTTGCCAATCCCATCCTCATCCATGCCCTCGACAATGATACTCTTTTTGAGCAGGACGAGATCACGCAGAAGCTAGTGTGCCACTTTCATGATGTTTCTCACATTCAATCATTTCACTTTCAATCTGCTCCCTCCAATTTACCTGTTGACTTTGGCCTTCCTCTTCATCTTCTGATCAATTGCCTTCCTGAACACATTCTTTCTATCCTTCATCTCCATGGTTTCCATAACTATGTCGAACATCTTGAACCCCAATTGTTATATCCCACCTTTCATCATATTTTTCTATCCATGCCGATGGACGCTCAGGACTGTTATATTCACTCTTTAGAAGCTTTAGAAGTTTGCCCTCTACCTTTGCCAATTCCCACTCCCCCTTCTCCACCTCCTCTCCTTGCTCATCTCTCCACAGCCTCATCCACTCCCTCCTCAGGAGATGTTCCCTCAGACTCATCCAGCAAGTATGCCCTCAACCAGTCTGCCTTAGCTTTTACAGTGAGCAACAAAACTGTTGCAATGCCTAACCCTGATGCAGTGCATGAAGCACACTGCAAGCACCTGTGAGGATTATGTTTAGGTTTGGTTAGAGCAAATAAAGTACACACTATTGGCTACAGAATGGTCCCTAGGTCATGTGATATGGATTAGTTGGCATGGAGATATTCTTGTTTTAATTCACTCATGTCATTGCAACAGTTTTGTTGCTAATGTATTTAAATATAGAACTCTTATGTTAACATAGGATATTATGTCAGCAATGAGTCATGTGACACAGAAATAATTCAACATGATGTAAACAAAGCCAAACACCATCATTC
>JBBPLV010001366.1:0-10073 GCA_038089975.1 Boletellus ananiceps | reverse complement strand
GGGCAAGAGACATCAGGGAAGGCAAGGACAGGTGTAGAAGAGAAATGAGCTTTCAGGGTGTCAAAAGCATGCTGTTGGAGGAGGGTCTGGAGCCAAGGCTCATCTTTTCAAGTGAGGAGAGTGAGAGGGGCAATGAGGTCTGAGAAGCTGGGGATGAACTTGCAATAAAAATTAGCAAAGCCAAGGAAGGAGCAAACACTCTTGACTGAGGAGGGTTTCCACTCCTGAATCACAGAGAGCTTGGTGGAGTCCATCTGGATGCATCCCTGTCCAATGATAAGCCCTAAATACTCCATGGTTTCAATGTCAAAAGAACATTTGGAGATCTTCAAGGAGAGGTTATGTTCATGGAGTCAGAGGAGTACTCATTTCGTTCTTGCATGGTGTAATTCAACACAATCCTTGGTGTGAATGCTGATGTCATCCATGTAGATCTTTAGCCACCTTTCAACTATCATGTCAGTGAAGATATGGTTCATGAAAGCTTGGAATGTAGGGAGTGCATTATTGAAGTCAAAGAACATGATAGTCAGTTCAAAGAGTCTGAGAGGTGTGATGAAAGCTGTCTTCCATTGGTCTTCCTCTTGAAGACAGATATTGTTGTAGCCCAAGTGAACATTGAACTTGGTGAACAAGGTGGAGTCTTTCATATCATTGATGAGTTCTGAGATGAGGGGGAGAGGGTAGGCATTGCAGATGGTATGGGAGTTTAGATAACAGTAATTCTGGCAAGGTCAAAGAGTACCATCTTTTTTGAGCACAAAGAAGAACAGTGATGCTTGAGGGGATTTGATGGGATGATTCAACCAGTTTTGAGGTTTTCCTCAATGAAGGTTCAACATATTTTGTGTTCTGCAGGGTTGAGAGGGTAGATCTTGGTGATCTTTGGGACGAAAGATGGTTTGAGATCGATGGTATGATCAAAGGAATGATGTGGGGGGAGGACACTGAACATTTTTTTAGAGAAGACATCAGCAAACTCTTTGCACCAAGAAGGAATGACTTGTTCTTTTGGTTTCTCTAGCTGAGCAAGTTGGGTTGAGAGGGTGATCTTGCTGAGGTGTTGTGGGTATGGGTCTGTCTTGATGTCATTCTAGGATGGACTCTCACAAAGAGGTACCACAGCATCCTGGAGAGTGAGGGTGTTGGCAGCCCAGTCAACTAAAGGGTTCATTTTCTTTAGCCAGGGCATTCTGAGGATGATAGAGGGGGACTGAGAGAGGTGACAAGGAGGGTTACTTTATCTGAGACATTGGAGAAGATAGTATTGGCAGTGATGGACCATTTGATCATTCCTTGATGGTTTTGAGTCCCATCAACATTGTAGGCAATGAGAGGCTGGAGGAGACAACAAATGGTAGAGCAAAGCTTTGTGTTATGCTTGCATACAATCCCTAGGTTTGAACTGTTCAACAAATGTTTGACTATTGTTCTCAACTGTTTGACTATGTTCTCCTGCTGTTCAACTGGTGTCAACAGCAGGAGCAGCACACTCTCAATAGTGGTGTGAAGACTAATAGAGGTTCCTAAGCTCACTATCCTTCCTAGGACTCATGGAGGCCAGAGACTGTACATAGGATTGTGCAGAACTAGCTAAGGGACAGCTAATGTACAGGGCACATATATATACCTAGGCAGAGCAGTACTTGTCTAAAGTAGTAATACCAGGAATGGTAGGTGAGTGTTACCTAGTGTGGTACTGTGAGATATGTAGCATCAATAAAGAGATGATGCTGTGGGAGGGCTATGTGTCTGAAGGTAGAAAGTGGGGCATACCAAACATAGTAACTCAAGAGTCCCTATCTGGTGAGGGATACAATGAGAATACCAGGTAAGTAGTGTCATCTAGGTAAAAAGGAAAGGTGGATGGGGCAAAAAGAGAAGAGTCATACTGTGGACTGTATCAACTAGAAGAAAAGTTTGTAACACTTTGGGATGAGAGAAGTATCAATGAAACTACTGGTGGCACTGCTGTCAATGAGAGCAGTGGTATCAATGCTTTGAGATCCTGCTTGTAGGTGGACTGGGAGATGCATGATTTGCTCATTGGCAAGTCCTACTAGTACAGCAGACATGTCTAGAGAAGAGGACATCGTGACAACTTCCCTTAATGAAAACCTCAGGAGCTCTCCTTCTTTGGGGCATTGTTGAAACAGAGTTTGAGAGTTTGTAGGATCTCCTCTTCATCTTTTCCAGCAATGTGAAGACTGTTGACATAGGTTTCCAGGGTGGAAGAGGTCTTTGCTTGTGGAGTGGGAGGTATAGCCATGGTGATGGAGGAAACTGAAGAGGTAACAGGGGAGATGGAATTTGCTTGGATTCACTGGGGATTACAGAAGGGATTGGTTGAGGGTCAGGCCTGAGGGGTCTGGGAAGTGAAAGTGTGGCACTGTTGGGCATTATGGCCCTTCTTTTGACAGCAAAGGCAGAGGGCTTCTCTGAAACATCAAGCATGTTTGTCAGGGGTGAGCTTGGAGATGTGGATTGCATCCATGTCCATAGTATTTGAATCAGGGATAGAGGAACAGTTGGAAAAGGTTGAGGGGGTCCTGTATCCCCTTTTGAGGGTGGCAATGCAAGCTTTCTGAGCATGGAAGGTCTTGGCTTTCTCAAGTCAGTCTGAGGTGGTGGTGGGAATGGTGGTCATTGAGAGGATCATGATGGCAATCTGTTGATCAAGTCTGAGAGAGAACTGATCGATGAGGGTGGTCTGATCAATAATCCTTGCCTTGGTAGCGAGGTTCTAGAAATCAGTGATGTATTTTTGGAAACTGTCATCTGACTCTCCATTGGAGCATTTGAAAGATTTTTGAATGAGCTTCAAGAGCTCCAGGTGGGTGGTGGCTTTGGTATCAAAGGGGTAGAATGTAGACTCAAAATTTTTGGCAAACTTGTCAAATGTTTTCTTGGTTTGGATGATGGTGGTGTCAGCCATGTGGTCATACCACATTTTTGAGAAAGAGACTCCTCATCCCTTACTCATCTTGTTGAGGGTTGTCATGACCTTGTGGTTATCAATAGAGTAGAGTGTGGAGTTGATCATGAAGTAGGCCTTCATGACCTTAATCCATCAGATGGCATCTGCAGGCTCACCAGAGAAGTCAGCTGGGAGGGCAGCTTTGAGTTCAGACATTATGATGGGAGCCCATGGAGTCATATTCTCTCTTATACACAGACACTCCAACTTGACAATCTCAGCATACACACGGTCACCCTTTTACAGGCCTGCCAAGGCATTTAGTGAGCATGGGCAGGCCCCTTGAGATTATCTGGCAAGTATTTAATGAGAGGACCAAGTGAAATCTTCAGTATGCACAGGGAAGCCCCTCAAACACAGTAGCAGGCATATATGAGAGGGCAGAACAAGTGCTTGATATGCATGGGAAGCCCCTTCCTGGAGTGGCAGATATATACAGGAGGGTCTGCTCAGGTGCTCTGGGTTTCACCAGGGGGCCTGCTGAAGTGCTCTTTATACATGAGCAGGTTCCTCTCTGCCATGACTGGTATACATGAGGGGGCCCACTATGGTGCTCCATATGCATGGGAAGGCCTTTCCTGGAATGGCAGGTATATACAGGAGGGCCTGCTCAAGTGCTCCCCATGCACAGGCAGGCCTCTCTCTAATATGATGGGTGTTATGCTCTTGGTATTTTTCCGCCCTTTTCCAACTCAATCCAACTATCTTATGAGCTTATATGGATTTCAGCCACTTATCTATTCTGCATTCAGGCTTAGCTAGCCTAATCGCCCCTCATGCATCATAGATCTGGTCCAGACTCATCTAGACCACTCTAGAGTCATATTGACTCACTCCAACACATGTTTGACACATGTCCACCCCAGTAACCATGACTGACATAGAGTCATGCTGCCTCTATGCAGGTCTGTATAGGTATGCACTGCCATGCACAGCCTTGCACTGCCACACACAGCCAAACCACTGGCTCACCTCAGTCCAAGATCCAGATTACTCGATTTGGGTATGTGACTCATCATACAGCCACATGATTGTCATAGCTGCATTTCACATAGTGACCTCATGTTGATCCTCATAACCCCTGTCCATAGTTACTGCTCTCACACAACTCATCCATTGTCACCCTGTACCCTACACATGTTTCCCTCATGTACATATGACTTTTCCTGACTCAGGTAGACACAGGATATTGTTAGATCTAGTGTACATGAGTGTAAACATTAGAAAGGTATATAAGGGATGCCCTCAGCTCACAAAGGACCCAGTCTTGTCCTCTTGAGTTTGCCCACTCAGCTCTCTCTTGATCATAAGGTCTCCTTGCTCCTATAGCTGCTTACTCAGCAGGGCTGGTAAGTGGTTGTTTCAATGGGTACACATGAGAGGGCCCATGAGGGTGCTCGGTATACACAGGCAGGCTCTCCCAGGCACAGTGGGTATATATGGGAGGGCCTGCTGAGAGGCCCCCATAGACAGGCAGGCCCCTCTCTACAATGATGGGTATACATGAGGGGGCCCACAAAGGCACTTGGTATGCATGGGAAGGCCCTCCCTGAGGTGGCAGGTATATACAGTATGAGAGGGCCTGATGAGAGGCTCCTTGCACATGGGCAGGACCCTCTAATATGATGGGTACACATGAGAGGGCCCATGAGTGAAACAACCACTTACCAGCCCTGCTGAGTAAGCAGCTATAGGAGCAAGGAGTCTTAGGGCAAGAGAGAGCTGAGTGGGCAAACTCAAGAGGACAAGACTGGGTCCTCTGTGAGCTGGGAGCATCCCTTGGCAGTGCTCAGGTGCTCTCCATGTATGGGCAGGCCCCTCTCTACCATGATGGGTATACATGAGGTGGCCCATGAGGGTGCTCTGTATACACAGGCAGGCCCTCCATGGGGTAGTGGGTATATACAGGAGGGCCCGCTGAGAAGCTCCTCACACACAGGCAGACCCCTCTCTACCATGAGAGGTCGCACAAGAGGGCCCATGAGGGTGCCTGGTAAGCATGGGAGGGCCCTCTCTGGCATGGCAGGTATATATGGGAGGGCCTGCTCAGGTGCTCCCCATGCATGGGCAGGCCCCTCTCTACAATGACAGATATATACAAGGAGGCCCATGAGGGTGCTCCATATACATGGGGAGGTCCTTCTCAGGTGGTCCTCACATATGGACAGGCCCCTCTCTACCATGACAGGTATATATGAGGGGGCCCACAAGAGTGCAGGATATGCAAGAGCAGGCCTCTCCCTGACATGAAGTGTATACATTTTGTGGAAGGGCTTCTCCACATTCTTGCCATACATAAGCTGTCCCTCTCTGCTGTGGTGGGTATATGTGGGAATTTCTGATGGTATGCAAGGACCTGCCAAGGTGCTGAACATGTCCATACTGTACTTCCTCCTTGTGAACACTTCATGGTTAGACATGGGTGGGTCCCATGAGATGGTAGTATTCCTCTACAGAGCATGTTTATGACATAGTCAGCAGAGATGTTCAACATACTCCCACATGGTGGGTATTCATGACAAACAAAGAATGGCAATAGGCATGAGTTGACCTGATGAGCAATGCAAGACTCATCTCTGATGTGGCAGGTATCTGCAGAGGGGTGCTGGCTCCTTGGCAATATAATGCATCTCTTAGCTTCCCAACCTGAAATTTTGATGTGTAGACTTGCCCCTTATCTCCCTTGGCCATCTCGAACTGGCATTCTGCACTGTTGTCTTTCTCACTCTTGAAGAAGCATTGCTCTTTGCACCTTCTATGCATGACTTTTTACATTTCCTGAGGCTCATCCAGCTCACATAGGTTGATACAATAAATCTCAGCATTGATGACAAGATTTGTGCAGCCAATTACCACATCATTTTCACAACATGCCTTGATGCTGCTTTATTGCAATTTGTCCATGATCAACATTTCCAAGTTGCATGTCTGGCAAGACTGTGATGACAAGCACATCATTGCCATCATCCTGTTGCTCTTCTCATTCTCATGGATGACATTATTCAAGCTGGAGAAACTGAGCATGAATGACTACAGCAACACAGCAAATGAGGAGATGGTGATAGCATGGTCACAGCTCCATCCATGAGTGCAGACAGGAGGTCTAGTCCAAATGACATTGCCTTCAATACTGTCCAAACCTCTCCTTGTTGGGGATTGTCACAGATACAATGGTGCTCTCTGTGATCTGACCATAACAGGACCCCTGGGTGGCTGCATGTGCAACATTGCTTTTGACTCACTATGACTGGCTGATTCCCTGATCATACAGCCTGTCCTCACTGCAGTGTTTCTGTCTGTAGTCATGTCCAATGTGGAGCAAATTGTGTCATAGAAGATGCTGCTACTGAAAGAGAAAGGCAGAATGAAAAGTGCTAGAAGAGGGGGGGTAGAAGGAGGTCAAGCAGCTCACATAGCATGTGGCACATGTGCATTAGAAGGAGCAGGCATGGATATCATATATGATGACTACAAAATGAGGGCTTTTGGCTGATAGGGTGGGTGTAATTATGGTTTGGAGGGACAGAGGTGGGATTGAGGATGATAGTGATGGCAAACTTGGTGACAAGGATGCAAGTGAAAACATGCAAGTTTACAACTCTGGAACTGAACTTGGGGATGAAAATTACAGAACAGGCTTGCAAGCAAGGTGTTCCTCCAGAGGGCTCTACACTCACATCCTGTGGCATTTGTTGCATCTGTGTACCAAAACCCCTGCAGTTGAGCACTAGGAGGGGTTGACCCAATGTGCCTTTGACACATGGTGGGAAGGTGTAAGAAGATGTTTCAAAGAAGAGACATTTGTACAGAGAGAATTGGTATGTCCAAAGCATCTGATGTACACAGCATTTAAGCAATGTCCATATTGGGAAGTTGTAGCTTGGCTAAGTTGCACTCTTGCCACTGTGTGCAGGGTCATCCTTGATCAACTCCAATGCTGCCATCCTTGCAGATTGTGCCCTGGGAATGCTCCTATACCATCTATACTCCATATAAAACATATACAGACAGTTTGATTCACCTAGTGCATCCTCAATGTAGCCATCTGACCCAGTGAGTCCATTGTCATCTCCTGACTTTTCTAGTGCTCAGCTTGAGTCATCCTCAGTGATGCAGTGGGTTCAGCACCTCAATAGGCCACTTGGGATGCTTGTAGGGAGGTGTGGATGGCCTAGGTATGTTGCCAGTCTTGCATCCATACTATTCATGCTGACTTGTTGCTACTCCAGCTAGCAGCTTCGTTTTGACTCATCCTGGGTCATAGCATATACCACTCATTGTGCTATCCATTTAGCATCATCCTCCAGTCCATTTGTCACCATCCCTAAGGCTCTTGCAGCCCCAATCACCTCTGACAGCTCTCAACTCACCCTGGTTGCTCCACTTGCCTGGTCATCCTGAATCTCAATCTAGCATGCTCATTTCAATGCCACCACCATCACCACTGGTCTGGCAGTATCCCCTGACACGTCTGATGCTGTCACTATTGCTCTGGTTGTCTCTGTTGTGCTCAGCACTTCATGGCTCAACCCACTCACCTCAACAACCTCCTTGCACCTCAGCTCAATTGGGTGTACTCATAGAGCTGTCACTGTCACCATCTGGCTCCTTGGGCCTGTCCTTGGGATCGTCATCACACTTCAATGCTCTCAACATGTCTGCAGTGCCTGCTCCAACCTGAACATCAAAGACCAGACATATCCAGCCTCCTCCCCCTTGAGCTTGACAGTCAGGGGTATATTTGATCAGTTTGGGGAGTCATCAGGTGGGTCAGGTGGGTCTGGGGGTAATCCAGGTACATCCTCATTGATCCTTGAGGTGTGCTGACTGGCTTTATCACCTGCCAGCCTTGCAGGCCATCCAATTTGCCTGATGCGTCCTCGATACAGCCATCTGACCCAGTGAGTCCATTTTTGTCTCCTGACTTTTCTAGTGCTCGACTTGAGTCATCCTTGGTGACATGGTGGGTTCAGTGCCTCAATAGGCCACTTGGGATGCTTATAGGGAGATATGGATGGCCTGGTACATCACCAGTCTTGCATCTGTATCATTGGCACTGACTTGTAGCTACTCCAGCTAGCAGCTTCACTTCAACTTGTCCTGGATCATAGCATGTGCTGCTTGTTGCACTATCCGTTCAGCATTGTATCCCATCATCTATGATGCCCTCTCTGTCGCTCTCATGGTCCCAATCACCTCTGATGTGTCCTAGGTTGTCCTAGTCACCCCACTTGTTTGATGGCCTTGGCCCTCAACCTAGTGTACCTGTTTTGATGCTGCTGTCTTCTCTAGCCATCTTATGTCATCCCTTGATGTATCTGCTGCCTTCGCCAGCACACCAGAAGTCTCTGTTGCCATTGATGCCTTGTGGCTTGACTCACTTGCCCCAACACACCTGGCTTGACTGTGACAGCCTGTGCACATTCCTCTGTGCTCACTGGGGACTCAGTAGGTCATCCTAGTCAACATTCTTCAGTGCTGACACAACCCACTCCCTCAGCAACCTCCTCCAATGACCTCACCACCTGCACCTCAGCCCTGGACCCTACCTTCATATGCTTGACCTGAGCCATGTTGAGTGGCTCTGGAGGTATGTCTGGACAATGCTCATCATCGCCTGGCATGCCTGCAGCATCATTCAATGGTATGGGCATGTTGGATGTGTGGAAGGTGACTGTGAGCATGTTGGGTGTGCAGGATGGTCAGGTGGCTCTAGAGGTAAGGTCTGGGGGTAATCCTGGTATGTCCTCATTGATCCTTGAGGTGAGCTGACCAGCTTCGTCAGCTGCCATCACTAACCACATGCAGGTGTTCATGCCTGCTCACTCCACCTCAACTTGACTCAACACATCCCAGCCATCTGCTGCATTGGGCAGCTCTATGGGTGCATCTGGATGATGCTCATCATCACCTGGCATGTCCACAGGGTCTTCTTCTGCAGTCTTTGGGTTGTCATGGATGTGCAGTCTGCTTGCACTCATTGTTGGTGAGTTGCCTTGGTCATCATTGACCTTGGCACTGTCTATATGTTGCAGTGTGTGGGACAGGTGGCCTTGAGTGCACTGGGTGCACAGGATGTGTGGTTGTGAGCATGCTGGGTGCACAAGACAGGCAGGCTAGGAGTGCAGAACAGGTACAGAGGGTGGCTGTGAGCACACTGGGTGTACAGTATGGGTGGAGCCACTCACTTGCAAGCACATTTTGGGTGCACAGGACTGGTGGCTGTGAGCATGTTAGGTATACAAGATGGGCAGGTCAGGCACACAGAATAGGTGGTTCACAAGTGGAATGGGTGGCTGTGAATGGAACAGGTAGAGCATATGATGGGAGGGGAGTGATGCATCAACTGCATGGGATGGGTGGCTCACTTGTGTTGGATGCACAGAATGGGTGGCTCACAAGTATTGAGTACATGGGATGTGGCTGCACAAGATAGGTGGGTTGGGTGCTTGAGATGGGTGGCTGTGTATGCACAGAGTGGGCATATTAGGTGTGCAGGATGGGTGGTTGCAAGTGTGTTGGGTGCACAAGGCAGGTGGGTTAGGTGTGCAGGATGGGTAGTTGCAAGCACATTGGATGTGTGCAACAGGTGGCTGTGGGTACATTGTGTGTGTGCAGGACAGGTGGTTGCAAGGGTGTTTAGAGTGCAAGGTGGATTGGGCACACAGGACAGGCATGTTGGGTGCATGGGATGGGTGGCTGCAAGCACATTGAGTGCATGGGACAGGCAATTTTGAGTGCATTGGGTGGAATATGGAGGGCACATGACAGATGGGAGGGGAGTGACAGTGCTCAGTTGCTTGCAAACAGGCACAGCACCTGCATCAGCAAATCACTTGGTTCTGGACAGTACTGGACAATGTTGTACAGAGTCCAAGAAGCCCCAGACTAGTCCAGTCTGGCTAGTCCTAGGGTTGCCAAAGTTCAGTTCTGAACCTAGGTTTGAACTTGAACCTCTGAACTGAACTCTGAGGTTCAGGTTCAGTTCAGGTTCAGGTCTTTACTCTATACTAGAGAACTGGTTTGAACTGGCTTGAACCTTTGTGAACCTGATACTCAGGTCAGCAAATTACAATCTCAGACATAGTGATGTACA
>JBBPLV010001365.1:0-10079 GCA_038089975.1 Boletellus ananiceps | reverse complement strand
AGCAGACCAACTTAACATGATGTCCATTTCTTTGCATTTTACCTCAAAGCACACAGACAATACATAACCCCATCATCGAGCAACGTTCCTCTTTGTTTGCTCCCACCATGATTCTTTCACAACAAGAACGACGCAAGCACCAAAAACACGGTACCACCTATGGTGCCACCCACCGAAGAAGATGAAGAGGGCCTCAAGCTCATAGCGCCGTTCGAGCTTCCGCCCGTCGCCGTGGAAGTGGTGACGAGCGGGGGGCACTGCGGCGCGACGAGCAACTGCCCGTAGGTCGCCGTGGCCCACAGCAGGACGCCGTTAGTCCAGCCGAAGCCGACCTGGACGGTGTACTCTCCACCCTGTCCGGACGAATCCACGTTTAGATTCGAGAATTTTTCGTACATCTTATTTTTTTTTAAATGTTAACACGTTGGGACACAGACAAGAGTCAGGAAGAGCGACGACAACTGACAAGAGGTGGAGACGTACGTTACCAGTATTATTTATGCTGTTCGTCAGGTTGAGCTGCGCAGGTGGCAGCTGGGGGAGCAGGTTTGGAATGGACCCTCCGGTCGCATGCCTGACAGGCGATATCAATGGCGCGACGCGCAAAGAGGAGGAAGGCGCTCACCAACTGCACAACACGCTCGTAACGTACCTGTTCGCCATTTCACGTATCAGCGTGGCCGCCCAGCCCTCCCCGGCCGTGGGGTTGCCCCCGTTGACTACCGTCCCGTTCAACATGTTGATGTCAGAACCGGGCCCGGTTGCCGTGACATTAACGCTTGAATTGTCATGATATGGCTGTCCGGGAAGCTCGGCCTCTGTGAAATTGAGTTGACCGGCAGGGACAAGGTCGTATGTCGATTGTCCAGAGTGAGGTGTAGGGAGGGCGCCTGTTGTGAGGTTTGACGGAAGCGCCTCAAGCGCGCGAATGATGATGTACTGGTGAGGAGGCCAGGCGTTCGGGGCATCCCTGAGAAAAGATGTCTACAACGATTTTGGAAATCAGATGGTCACTGACCACTGCAACCCTGTCCAGTCTATAAACGTGACAGGAAAGGTACCATTGTATTTGTTCACGACCATATTCACGGAAGCGAAGTAACCAAACGCGTTCTCCTGAGAAGCAAGAATTTCGTCGGGGATGATGTCATTCCATACTGGGTAAAACGTTGCGGCCGTGAATATCGAGTTGCGGGAATTTGAAGTAAGATTGAAGTCGTAAAAAGCCAGCTTCGAAGAGTCCCACATGAGATCTAGGATTCCAGCGCGGATGCCGGCAGCTATTTGAAGGTGGTTTGCAGCCGCTACAGCGTTCGAGTCTCCGTAAAGGTTGGCTAGCAGGATACGAGCCCTGTCTGCTAGAAGTCAATTGTTTGTCGCGAAGACGGTCAACAACATTACTCACACAGTATACTGTTGAGACAGACGGGAATGTTGTTGCTGACGCTCAGAGTACGGAGACCAGCATTGCCCAACTGCGGCTCGCGCTGGAACCGGGAGCTAAAGTCCCATCCTGTTTCAGCTCCAGAGGCGAGTTCACCGTACAACTCGGCAGCTTGTGATTCGTTCAGAGGCACCAGTGTAGGGTCATATACGGTCTGGTAGTCGTCGAGGTACGACTCTGGGCGGGGCGCGCTATTAGTAACCGCGTAGCGCGCCATAGAGTAAGTCTGCCCCGAATATGGGCTCGTTACTGGAATCGTCCGGTTGGCCGACCACCACGCCAGCTCCGCCTGGTGTACCTTAGCGTCGTGGATAAAGTGAACAGGCATGATGCGCACCTCGGCGGTGGGCAGACCACGTTCAAGAATTGAAGTATCGCCCGTGGTAGTAACGTAATCAGAAAGCATCTTTACAGTCGTTAAGGGCACATCCTAAAACGATCAAGTGCGCATAACTCACATGAATGAACAACGGGGGCTGCGAACGGTCCAAATCTACGCATGTAAGCCTACTCCGCATCAGCGAAACATGGAAAGAGAACGCTCACAATAAGTACGACCACCGTTGGGTATGAATCCAAACTTTTCTATTTCGTCCATAAAGTTCTGCAACGTACTGTTGACAGTACCGTAAAGTTCCGATCGTAGCAAGCCTTGGATGATCCAATAGCTGTCCCAGTAGTCTAGCAAAGAACACGTTCTGTCCGTCAGCGACCGAATCAAATGGCCCACGAAAGGAAAAAGGGATGAAACATCCCCATACATTGCTCTCGGAAGCGACCGCCAGGAATGACGAAGGTATGATTGAGCGGGATAAACGTGCTTTGGCACGGGCCATCGTCGGGGTATATGCTACAAAGCGCAGACTGGTTGACTGCCCTGGCGAGCTGGGGCCAGTATCCGTTCACAATTCTCGCAAACGCCTGGATCAAAGGGTCGGTTATGTTGCTCAGGAACGGCGGACTGGCATTGAACCCAGTCAATGAAGCGCCTTCGAGCTCGAGACCCTCGCCCAGAAAGTCATTGTCCTCGAAGTGGACGATGTCGCCCTCGGTCACGCTCGAGAGGTTGAATGCGGCAAAGTCTGCGAGTACCTGCTGGGACGATAGGCGTGTCGGCTTATCCACAATCGTCTTCGGGTCAGTGTACACCTGAGCGAGGTTTACTGTCTGCAGCAACTACAAAGTTACGCGCAGCAATCAGTCGCGGTCCCGGACTAGAGACCGATGCCGGACTTACTGCGCCGGGACAAAATATTTGCCCAATGCACCACGGTTGGGCCGGGGGTGGAGCCGCCTGTGAAGGCACCAACGCGCTGAGAGGGACCGTGGGGCTAGCGACTGATGTCGTGAGTGTCAGAGTGGACACTCCTGTCGATGTTGTAGTGGTCGCTGGCTGAGCCTGGGGCACAGCACGGGCATAGTAGGCCAGCCCAATGAGGACGGCCAGCTTTAGCGGCGGCAGCATTTCAGGCTGAGAAGAAGGTCAAAAGCGACGTGGATGGAGACACGACAAGCAAGAAAAGTCAACACCTCGAGAGCTTTCCTCGGATCAACTCGAGGATGGAAGAACTCGGAGGGTCTACAGACCCGGTTTACTTAATTCCCTGCTTTTATGATGATGCGATTTAAGCGAGCCCCGATGATGCAGACAGTTTCGGAAGTCAATCTAATATAGACCGAGCTCACTTCTACGTACTTGTCAAACACGGACATGACTACTTATCGAACTACCACGAATAGCGATCGCACATCGATGATTCCAGGGTCACCAAGAAGCTGTACAAACCGTCAGGTCGCCCACAAACAGACCAACTTTCAGCGTACTATAGCAGCCTGTCATCGTGCTCTGAATTGTATGTCACCTGTGTGAGTCAAAACTGTCCTGGGACCGCCAAGCACCAGTCAAATATGCGACTACCATTTTGCGCGGAACCAACCCAGAGCTTCGATCGCAGGACGGCCAGTGAGACAACTGCTAAATCCAGGAACGGTAGGTCGTTGGGCGACACGAGTGTCAACTCGGGCAGTTCATTGGCTGTCTTATTCACCTCAAACTGGAATGCATGCCAAGCTTACCTCACCGGCTACCAGATTGCGGCAGTAGGACTACCCATCATATGGCCCAGTCCACTGCCGTGCGACGTGCAAAGGGCTTTCAGATGCCTCTTTGCTGAATCCGAAGGACATCGTCTTGGCACAGTGCTCAGATCAATGTGCCAAGGTCAATAGGCTCAAAGTGTGTATAAGGTATGATGACTCAACATAGCAACATCGCGATGTCAGTGTTCTAGCGCATGTTCATGTGCATGTGTAACAAACTCCGGTTTGCATGCAAGAAAATATCATTCATGTAGGAGATGTAAGGGTTTACTTACGAATAGTATGCCCTTACGTTCATGGCTTCCCTTGGGGGTGAAATGCGCACCAAGAAAATTAGCCACAAAGCTACCCACACTCCCAAATCCATACATCTTAGCCATGCACCATGTTAATGCTACAACGCACCTGCCCCCTTTGTCACGAGCACAGCAAAGGTATCGATGCGTGGTGTCCAACACGTTCATTTTGTCCAACCCTCCCTAGTACTCCTAATCGACCATCATGCGCTCCGTGAGGAGCCCCTCGCCATACGCCATGCTTTCGAAGATGACCTGTCTCCAGACGCTGATAGAGAATTCCTGTGCTTCCTCTTCCAAAACCTAACATGAGATCTCGATCAGTGGGACTATTGTCGACAAATGTCCAACCCGTACCGGTTCCAGGCCCTCCACAAGCTTCGCAGGTGTTTTATGATCCTTAAGATGTTCTAGGACAAACATGACGAGGTCATCGTCTTCTAATTCGCCCAGGTATTTGATCATGAGCCGTTTTACCAGTGGCTCAAACTTGCGGTCAACCATGCTCTAACGAGATGAGTCAGTAAAGTCACAAGCAGGATAGCATGAACTCACATCGTTGAGACCATCCCATCTGACCTTTGCCTTGAACAAGGTCTCTCTGTCGTGGGGGACGGACTGCTTGATCGTCTGTAGCCGCTCCTTCGCCTTCTCGCCCTCTGCAGCGCTGAAATCAAGTTTTACCAATGGCACCTTGCGTTTCTTGATATCCTCTTCTTCTTCTTCCTCTTGTCCGAATACAGCAGCCTTGGCTTCCTTCGATGCAGCCTCGGCTTTCACCGGGCCAGGTGCGATCGACATGTTGAGTTTGACTGGTGCACCATCATCAAGAAGCATTCCAGCTTTACGCTGCTCCTCAGCAAGAGCTTGCATGTCTTCCATTTGACGAGCGAGGAACTTCTCTGATTCAATGCGCAGATTCTCAACTTCACGCTCTTCGTAACCACGGGATTCGGTGTCTGCCGCTTCTTCGGCCACTACTCGACGGGCACGAGATTGTCGCCAGCGTGCCCTGGTAATATCATCATATTAGGGAAGCACGACGACGAGGAAGATGCTGTGAGCACACCTGTCAACGTAGAATAACTCATCGCTCTCATCATCGTCCCAAACATCAAGACGAGCTTGCATCTCCACCCGGTCTCGCTCCTCGGCTTCCTTGATAGCATTCTGACGTGCAATCGATCGTTCTAGCGCAGCTATACGAGCACGCTCTCGAGGCTCGTAGCGGCGTTCGCGCTACAAGATCCGTGAAGACATATTTAGTACCACTGCATGCAACTGCAGCGTCATACACCAATCAAATGAAACTCACATCCTTGCACGAAACTTCCTCATCCCGCCTTCTGGCATCCTTCCTCTCCCTCTCCATCTCTTCATCAGTTTTTGGTCCCTTACTCCGCTCATCCAATGCTCCCGTCGCAGCGCCCGGATCCTCTGCTTTCACAAAGCCAACAGGCTTGTTATAACTTTGTGGTCCCTTCCCCTGTGCCTGTTGACCCTTTCCAGGCGTCGATTGAGACGATTGCTGCGACTGTGGCTTACCCCAGTCCCTCATTTTCGGGCCACTTGGTGTGCCAGTTAAGAGATTTGGTATGCTCTCGCGAACTTCCCGTACTTTCTCTCGTTCGCGTTTCGCGGCACGCTCGCGGAACTGTGCGATCTCAGAGATGACGAGGCCGCGTTGTGTTTCCGGGAGATCAGCTTCTTGAAGATCGTGAAGGTGAGGAGGGATGACGTATTTCTCCTTGTCGAGCAGGCCGTTGTTGGTCGCGTCTTGGGAAGTACGGTTGATCTCTGTGACAAGAGCATCGATTCTGGCTTTGGCTTGCTGTGCCATGGCCTCGTCCACCTGTTTCCATATAAGTCGTAAGAACACGTCAAGGACAAGGCCAACGAGACACTGAAGCTTACATCCGTCTTCATCTTCTGTGCAGAGTAGGCGTCCAAAAAAAGTTTTGTTTTCTCGTCGGCTTTGATCTAAAAACAGTGCACGTAGGTTTGAAACGATCGGATAGCTGGCGATGAAACGCACCAGAAGCTTCTTGTTCGCGCAACCATCCTCAAGCGCTGGTAGTTCGATGCCCTGGAGAAGCGTCAAACAGCGGATAGCCGAGTCTGGATCCTCGAATTCTGCAAACCCGAACCCCTGTGGCTTGTTTGCAGGCGTGATGAGCCGCTTGAATGACTTGACGGGACCACATGACTGGACGTTCAATCAGAACACGACTCGGCAGACGTCCCAGACCAGCGCCATCAGACCAAGAGGGCAGCGAATGGAGCACTCACGGCGAGCATCTGGTTGAGAAAGGCATCCGTGATCCCGCCAGATATCGAGCCCACGAACAGGGTTGCCTGTTTCTGAGGGGGCATAAAAGGCTGCTGCATCATTTGTTGCTGCTGTGCGAGAGCCGATATTGAGGGACCTTGGCCATACGATGGCAAAGGTGGACGCAGACCAAGTCCTAAACGATTTGGCGCAGGCTGCATGTTCCGCTAAATTGTGACGGGTGGCGGTCTTTTTTGCCTCTTGTAGACTTGTGGTGATTGTGGCAAGTGGTAAACGCAGAAGAACGGAAGAGACGAGAGGAAGCCCACAAGCGCGGGTTGTGTTCGACGTTGGCTTGAATGGAGAAAGCAGAAAGCAGAGCTTAGCGGTTGTGGCCAAGCTGGATTGGATTGGCTACTTTTTCCCACGGCTGAGCTTGACCCATACCCCGACACATGGTCCTCTTCTTCACGTCGTCTGGTCGGTGGACATGCGTACGATACACCAGAGACGGTTCTGACACGTTATCAGCGGTGAATCCACCAGCGACCATTTACATGGGAAAGGACAAGGTCGAGAGTATGTGCCGGGCCGTCCTCCGCACATGGCCGACATTCACTCGCACAGATCAGACGAGGACCTGATCAAGTATGCATGGCCTCAGGATGTGTGGTTCCACGTCGACAAGCTCTCCTCTGCCCACGTATACCTCCGCATGTCTGAAGGCACGACCTGGGAAGCGATACCGCAGGCCCTTCTGACCGACTGCGCCCAGTTGGTAAAGGCAAACTCTATCGAGGGTGAGCAAGCACTCGGGACGCGATTCTCCGATTTCTCATCCCGCAATCCCGCAGGCAACAAGAAAGACAATCTGACGATCATATACACACCCGCCGACAACCTCAAGGTATGGACGTCCGCGGTGCAATCGACAGACTGGATAACAACGTTTCGTACAAAAGAAACAAGGTGACATGGCCGTCGGTCAGGTGTCATTTCATAACGACAAACGTGTACGTGCGTCTCCGAGTTTGCTTGGCACAACCTAGTCTCACCGATTTGATCTAGGTAAAGCGAAGTGCGTTTGTCCCTGAACATCCGCTTGCCCATGTTATTCAGCACCCGCGACAGTCCACGTGCCAAAACGAGAAAACCCCATTGTAAACCGCCTCAACAAAACCAAAGTCGAGAAGGTAGTTGACCACGAGCAAGAAAGGACCGACCGTGTCAAGAAGGAGAATGCGGATAAACGTGCAGTCGCCGCCCAAAAGGTGACCGTCCCAACCTTCTTGCGTGTTTCTCGTCGTTCGTAGGTTTAATTTATGTTTAGAAAAAAGAAGAAACTGAACTCGCAAAAATGAGGGAAGAAGAAAAGGCCGCACGATCGTATGACCTGTTATTCAACGTTGAGGAGGATTCAGACGTCCCAAAGCTCACCGGCAAGGCAATTGAGGAAGACTTCATGTAGCTTTTGAACCTTGTTATCGTACTCGTCGATGTGCTTTCTTCGTCCCATGTGGTTCCGCGTTAGCTAAGATAACCTTTGGTCTTCTGGTCTTCTGAACGCCAACATGAGCATTCGCTTCGCCGCGTTCCCACAAACCCAGGACGACCCGCATAGTCTTGCGACGCCCTCGAGCTCGGAATCGGAGGATGATAGTGAAGAGGACAATAACTTTGAAGACTGGATTTCAGACCAAGGACAACTCCAGGCTTGTCGCTCGCTCTTCGAGGACAAAGCGTTCATCTCGGCGGCAGAAGCGTTGCAGTACGATAAATCCACGCATGGATTCGACCTGGGCGCCATAAGCAAGGAGTGGAGTGCGTCCAATTCTTCTGCCGCACGTTCATCGTTCCGAATACTGAAGCCGATCTTCAACATCAGAGCTAGATCTTCATCATCGAATACGACTGGTCAATTTCATTCGAAAACATGTAAGATCAATAAGGCTCTTGTCCGCATAGAAGATGACCGTATCATTTCTTGTGTAGAAGCTGAACCCGACAGAGGCTGGTAATCTGACAGAGGCCGAGCCATTCTTCAGTGTTGACGACTATCTCATTCCTGTGATTGAAAATGACCCCCTACTCCGTACGCTATCCCTCTGTCCCATGTTGTTACCATTGCATCGTTGACTTCTTTAGAACTTGATTTTGATGACGACTGGTCCGATGACGAAGCTGCCATGCACGACCCAAGCCCACCTTCCGATCTCCCCACCGCCCTCAGACGCATCCGAATTCTTGAGCAAAAGCTGTCCCGGGCGCAAAGTGACTTGTCTGACTATAAAAGACTCGTAGTCGGAAATCTGAACAATTCCACCATCGCCGAGATTGCGGATGATCCTAATCCATCGACCAACGAGGCTCCCCGGGACGATGATACGCATTACTTCCAGAGCTACGGGTACAATGGTACGGACTATTTCGCCGGCTCACCGACCGACGGTTAGTTTACGCGCTCCAGATGTTCACGCTGTGATGATACAGGACAGAGTCCGGACATCCTCGTACGCTTCATTCATCCTCTCAAACCCCATCTTGTTCCGTGACGCCGTCGTTCTTGACGTCGGGTGCGGAACTGGTATCCTGTCCCTATTTGCAGCAAAGTCTGGCGCAAAACACGTCTACGCCGTCGAGGCAAGTGACATCGCTGAAAAGGCAGAACAAATTGTCCGGAAAAATGGACTGGAGAACATCGTCACGTATGTCCCTTGTTTTGAACTCGTGTCACTCGCTGTGTCGCCTTACCCCACCCCGCTGGCGGCTCCAAGTGTGATACGCGGCAAGGTGGAAGACATCAGTCTACCCGATGGCGTTGATCATGTCGACATCATCATATCCGAATGGATGGGCTATGCACTACTCTATGAATCAATGCTCGATTCTGTTCTGCATGCGCGTGACAGATTCCTCCGTCCGAGTGGTGTGGTGGCCCCGAGTCAATGTAGGATTATGCTAGCACTCTGCGACGGAGGCAGCGTGGTGAAAGACAGGGTAGACTTTTGGAACGACGTGTATGGTGCGTCTCTCCTCGAGCATATATCCTTGCGATTGCAGACCATGATTCCGACCAGGCTTCGATCTCTCCGAAATGGCGCGCGAGACATACAAGGACGCCATCCTCGATGTCGTTGGCCCCGAGTCAATCGTCAGCGAACCCCATCTGCTCAAGGTAACCCTCCCCTCCTTTTTTTCCGCATCCATCGTGTTCATGCGCTCATGTCCTCAGGACTTCCACATCCGATCTATCACACCACGCCAGCTCGAATTTTCGTCTGCGTTTTCGCTCACGTCTGTATCCCTGATGCGGACCAAGATCCACGCGTTCGTGCTCTATTTTGACGCGTTCTTCACGACCACCGGCGACGCTCTCCCGCCGGACACGCCCGTGAGGTTGATCAAGGATGGCGACGTCACGCTCGCAGAGGTATGGCCGATCGCAGGTAAACCACCGCCGAAGCGAAGGGCGAGCCTGGGCTCGGGTTTGAAGGAACGCGAGGAGAAGCGAGTAATCAGTTTCAGCACCGGACCAACGAGTCAGCCGACGCACTGGATGCAGACCCTCTTTCTGCTCAAGGACCCGATACCTGCCGAGGAGGGTGCGTGTGTGCGCGTTTTCCTGTTTCCTTTCACAGTCTCCCTCTCCACCATCCCCTTCCAGCTGACAAGCATGTCAGGCACGGTTGTCTCTGGCACATATTATTGCAAAAAGAGCGAGGCAAATTCAAGGGAACTAGACGTCGAGATTCACTACTCCGTCAGGAAGCACGCCGACGCACCTGCGAGCGAGGTGGTCGTACAGATGTACAGAGTTCGATAGCGTCCATGCCGTGTGTAGACACAATCGAACATGTGGACATCCTCGTGCACGACATCGGAATTTGCGTGACTTTCCCCCCCGACCTATTTGCAGGCAGTTACCAACTGGTCTATCACGACATCAGCTACACACAGATACGAGGGAAGC
>JBBPLV010001364.1:0-10085 GCA_038089975.1 Boletellus ananiceps | reverse complement strand
CTCAGAAGCAATGATGGAATGATTGTTGCTCATCATACCCTGCCATTGTGAGCCTTGCAAGCAAAGGTGGCTGGGTCTGACAAGTCGATCACCTGTGTCTTAGATTCTGGTTCCGAGATTGTTGCCACACCCAAGCAGTTTTGGAAGCAACTTGGTCTTCCTATTCAATCCAATCATGTGTTAACAATGTCATCTGCTAACACTAGCACAGACTCGACACTAGGAGTCATGGAGAACCTAGCACTCGACTTCAGTGCAGGAAAGGTTTGCCTCCAAGTACAAGTACTTGCAAGAGCAAACTTCAAACTCTTGCTTGGGTGCCCTTTCCACTGCCTCATGAGCACAGCTACACACAACTATCTGGACAGTGCTCAGGACACCACATTATGCAACCCTAATATGGGAAAGGTATACAAGCTTCTGATCCAGCCTTGGATGGAAGGTTGTCCTTGCTGTCAGAGTGGCAGACACTGTCAGAACCATCAATCTGTGGTCAAGATGGGTTTTTAGATATTGATGGTCCACCGAGAGGTTGGAGAGAGTCTATATGCCAATCCAGTTTGTTCCAGTCCTGCTATCCCTTTTTGTGCCCTACTACTTTGTCCTTCTTATTCTGCCCTTATTCTGCCTCTTCTCCTCCAAAGCCCTTGTGTTGTGGGTCTGCTTCACCTACATCTTTCGTTCCTGGGCCTTCTTTGCCTACATATACCTACCTGTCTTCCATGGGTTCTGCTTTTACCCCAGAAGCTCTTTCTGCTCTTGAGTTGGTATACTATTTTGGTCCTGTTTGTCATTGTCTTGCCTACAAGCTGGTGCCAAAAAGGTCCATTTGGTGGTGGCTCCTATCAATAGGAGCTTCGCATCATCCAGCAGTTGCCTGAGGAGCCACTTGCTAGTCTTGTTCTGCTTCCTGTTCATCCTCCTGAATTTGTTCTGGGTGTCTGCTTCACCCAGGCATGCACTGACATTTTAGATCTCGATCCAGCCAAATGGCTGTGGCCTGCCAAGCTCAAGCTTGTTTGCTGGCTTATTCATGAGCATGAGAACACTTTTGCTTGGGTTCCTACCAAGCGAGGCCAACTTGACGAAAGATACTTTCTGCCAGTCAAGATTCCAACTGTCCCACACACACTGTGGATCCTATGCAATATTCCAGTTCTGCCTGCAATGTGGAATGAAGTGATTCAAGTTATCAAGGATTGGATCACTTCAGGGGTTTACAAGCCCTCCACAGCTGCTTATCACTCTTGCTAGTTCTGTGTCATCAAGCAGGATGGCAAGACCCTTCGCCTTGTTCATGATCCACAACCTCTCAATGCTGTCACAATCCGCAACTCTTCTGTTCCACCATTTGTTGAGCAATTTGCCAAATCCTTTGCTGGGTATGCCATCTACAGCATGCTAGACCTGTTTGCAAGCTATGACCAGCATCTGCTTCACTTGGACTCCTGGGATGTGACTATGTTTAGCAGTCCTTTGGGTCCTCATTGTCTCACTACTGTTCCTATGGGTTACACTAATGCTATGCAGATTTACCAGGCTGATATGGCTTTCATCCTCCAGGATGAGATTCCTGATTCCACATATCCTTTTGTTGATGACTTACCTGTCAAGTCCACAGAGATGTGCTATCAATCAGCAGATGGTACCTACGAGATGATTCCTGACAATCCGGGAACTCAATGCTTCATTTGAGAGCATCTCCAGGTTGTCCATCAGATCCTGCAGCATCTGCAGAATGTGGGAGCTACAGTGTCAGCCAAGAAGTTTGTGCTCACTGCCCTGGATGCTACAATTGTTGGACACAAGTACACCCATGATGGCCACATCCCTCACGAGGCCAAGGTGCAGAAGATCCATGATTGGCCGGAATGCCAGACTCTGATGCACATCTGTGGTTTCCTGGGTATGTGTGGTGTACTTTGAATTTTTATCCACAATTTCACTTCCCTTTCTTGCCCTCTTGTTGATTTGACCCTGAAAGGTGTTCCCTTCACTTGGGGGGACCCTCAATGGGAAGCTATGCAGTGTCTTAAGGATGCTATCATCAAGTCCCCAGTACTATGTCATCTTGATTACACTTCCAGATGCAAAGTGATCCTGGCAGTCAACACTTCTTCCATTGCTGTCAGCTACATCCTATCACAGGATGGGGCGGATAGTAAACATTATCCTAATCAGTTTGGCTCCATCAGCCTTACAGAGATGGAGAGTTGCCATTCTCAAGCCAAACTCGAGTTGTTTGGACTGTTCCATGCTTTGCGGGCAGTCCACATATTTATCTTCAGAGTCACTAACTTTATAGTCAAAATGGACGCCAAGTATGTTAAGGGCATGATCAACAATCTGGATCTACAGTCTAATGCTACCATCAATCATTGGATTGCTGGTATCCTTCTATTCCATTTCAAACTCATGCATGTCCTTGCAGAGCGCCACACTGGTGCTGATGGTTTGTCACAGCATCCACCATCTGATGAGGATCCTCCTGAGGATGATGACTTTGAGGACTGGGTGGATGACACCTATTCCTTTTCTGTCACACTGCTCAATGATTGTATTATTCCCTATTCTGCTTCCACTGATGTTTATAGTGTCACCTCTGGGGTTACTATCTGAATCATGGGATGTCCCATCTATGCTCTTATGCCCGTTTTAGCTCTGGATGCACATTCATCACCTCCTGCAATCCCGCATTCATCAAAGGCAATTGCTAAGGAGGCATGCATTGATCACATCCAGGAATTCCTTTCTTCTCACATTTGTCCTCCTGACCTTGCCAACTCAGATTATACTTCCTTCATCAGTGCAGCTTTGTGCTTCTTTCTTCACAATGGATCCCTTTGGTGTTGTGAGCTACATGGTCATCATTAGCTCATTGTTCTGATTGAGAAACAGTTCAGACTGATTAAGGAGGCTCACAATGACCTCAGGCACAAGGGTGTCTTCACAGTCTGGACATTCCTCCTCCTGTGCTTCTGGTGGCCCATGCTGGTGGATGATGTCAAGTGGTTTGTTCATACTTCCCACAAGTGTCAGCATCATCAAACTGCAAAGTTTCATATCCCCCCTTCTGTTCCTGTCATTGGTGGTTTGTTTCACAAGGCACATATTGATACCATAGTGATGCCTCAGTCCAGTGGCTATCATATCATTGTCCAGGCTTGCTGTATGCTTACTTCCTATCCAGAATGGCATATGCTTCATTCTGAGAATGCTTCCACACTGGCATCCTTCATTTATGAGGACATCCCATGCTGGTGGGGCATGCTTGCTGAAATTGTAACTGACAATGGTTCTGCTTTTATACAGGCACTCGATATCCTTTCTGTACATTATGGCATCTGACATATTCACATTTCACCCTACAATTCGCAAGCCAATGGTATAGTTGAATGCTGTCATTTTGATGTCCAGGAGGTCATCATGAAAAGTTCCCCTGAGGGGGAGGCTTACTGGCATTTCACAGCTCACTCCATTTTTTGGGCAGAGTGAGTCATGATCATGAAGTCCATGGATCTCTCACCTTACTTCATGATACATGGCATCAAGCTCCTATTTCCTTTCAACCTTTTGGAAGCTACATTCCTTGTTCCATTACCTGGTACTGATCCTCTCTCTATGACCAGACTGATCACCTGGCAAGCTCGTCAGCTCCAAAAGCATCAGGACAACATAGATTCTATCTGCACCAATGTCATCAAATCTCATTTTGCTTTGATCAAGCAATTCAAGTCTGCATTCAAGAATCAGATTAAGGACTTTGACTTCCCACCAGAGAGTCTGGTCTTAGTTCACAACTCATGGATCGAAAAGGAGTTGAATCAGAAGACAAAGTCTTGATACTTGGGTCTGATGGTAGTCCTTTGCCGGACCACTGGAGGGTCCTACATCTTGGCCAAGTTGGATGGTTCGATTTCGAAGCTGCAATATGCTGCCTTCCGACTTATACCATATCACCCACAAACATGCATTACAGTTTCAGTCACTGATTTGACTGGAATGGATGAAGAAGCAATTGGTCAATTGGTAGGAGTAGACAATAGACAGTGTGACAAAGAAGAGGAGGGGTCAGTTGGTTTTGACTGATGCCCTTCTACAAGTACTCGATGATCTCCTTATCCTCAATCCAACAACATATACCATCCTTAATACTGCCCCCATGATACATATCGCTTCATATCCCAGAATTTGTCCAGAGACCTCTGTTTCACCTTGGCATTTGTCCAGTGATCTTGATCCATCAAAACAAACAAAACTCCAAAACATATTTAGATCTCATTCTGCTTATGCCTCTCATTCCAAAAACAATAAAGCCATCACTTTCTCTCATCCATATTGATGTCTCTTGTATCTCTCATACCCATATTTAGATATTTGCCATTCATTTGCACTCTGGGACACAGCACACATTCTCATAAAATATTTTGCTTTGATCTGGTTGCATCTGGAAGCTGCTGATTGGGACAAGTGTAGGTATAGAATCAGAAGTTGAGTGAAGAATGAAAGTCAAGTCAGAAGCTCACAGACTGGTGTTGTGTCCTTCATGTCATTTCATTCATTCTTATTTTTCATTCATACACTTAGATTTTCTTTTCTTTTCATTCTTGTTTGGACTTGCTTGGATCAGATCTGGACACTTGCAGTACATTTGCACAACCTATCTATGACAGGATGGACGGATGGGCTACCTACATGCCAAGGGCCGCCTTGACGATGGCAAGCTCCTCCTGCTGTCTCACAACCTCTTCCTTTGCATTGACTATATCTGACTCCAATGACTTCATCACTGCACCCACTGCCTTCACCACAGACTCCATCATCTTGAGGCATGCCTGTATTCTGGTGATCTGCCCTTCCAGCTTTGTCATGGCAAGCTGACCCACTTCTTGTGTTCTTGGAATCAGTGCCTTTGCGGATGCTTTCATGGTTGCGAATGGAGCCTTGGTTGCCACCTTCTTTTGGGTTGCATCAAGCTCGACATCACTGTTGAGCTTGATCATATCAGGCGGTACATGTGGCTGGCATGGTCATGCACTTGTCAATGCAAGTGGAGCGACACGAACTGTATACAGTTAGTGATAGGACAGATGCAAAGAGGTACACTACACACCTGGTGGTTTCACCTTTGCTGCAGTGGCCACCTTCTCTGCTTTGACCTTCCATGCCCTTGCCTGATCCCTCTCCTTCACCTTGTGTGCCCTTTTCTTCACTTTCTCCACCTGCAGTTTTGCCCCCTTGGTCCAATGCCTCTTCTTCTGTGGTATGCCCAGTCATCCTCCTCATCCTGATGATTTGATGCACTTGCCTTTGGCACAGGTTGCACTTCTGCCCGTACAGTCCAATGCACTTAAACCCCTTCTTCATGCAGTAGTCACAGGGGGCTTCATGTTCAGTGTTGCTATTGTCCTTGTTGCCCAGATTGTTGCCATCGTCCTCATCTTTGTCATCCTTGTCCTCATTGTCTTTGTCATCCTTGATGACCTCTCGTTGTGCCTGCTAATGCTTGTCAGCTTGGACCTAGTCTGATCCCACTGTCACACACCTTCTGCACTTGTGTGATCTCTACTACCAGTTTTGCTCGCATCCCTGTCCCTCCTGACGTCATTGATGGAGATGGTGCTGCTTCCGCCACTGTCATCGCCATCACCACTTCTGCAGGACCTAAACTCATGGACAGTACCTCTTGTCTCTTCTTCCATGCATTGTGGAGCTCTTGTGCCCTCCTGATCGCTGCATTCTCATTTGAGGCAAGCTGTACAAGCTCGCCATGGTCATCTCTCAGCGTCCTCATCATGTCGGTAAGGACATTCTAGTAACCATTAGCAACCTTACAGTGAGTGAAGGCATTTTGTATGTACCATCTGGAGTCCTCACTCCTTCACCCACATCTCCTGTTCCTCCCTCAGCTCCTCCTTGTCATCGGCAACCATGACTGCTGATCCCAGTGCTGCTTACTTGGCTGTCTCAAAATGTTTGCACACTTCCTATAGTGGTGTCTTGCCCTGAATCATGTTGCTGGCTTGTGAGAGGGTGAGGAATTTGTCATAGGTGGACATGGGGGTAGAATGGAGTGGTCGTGTGCCATGGTGTGGGGTAAGGAAGAGAAGAGAAGACGAAGAAAGACATATAGCCGACAAACTTGAATCTACAATGCGACTCATGACTTCACATGGTCACATGACTGACTGGGGACAGTCAGTTGCAACGTCCTCCTCAGGTGTAGGGAACTGGTGTTCCCTATGGTTACAACATGTGTTCTGTAGGCTTCTTATCGTTTCATGTGACTTACTAGTGCTGTGTAGGCATTCCTTGGACCTTCTAAGCATGTACCTGGTTCATACCTTTCGTTCTGATGTTTCATTCTGTTCCTATGCCTCACCTTCCAGTCTGACCATTGTCAGATCAACCTTTTACTCCTTGTACTTCGATCCTATAGCTTCTTGCATACCTTTGCACTCATTCTATACTTACTGCGCCATTCCCATGATGGGACAATGTGCAATACCTTTATTTAGACTTGACCTTCCTGTCACTAGCTTAGCAATGAGTTGACAGTCTCGGGTATGCCCAGACTATAAAGCATTGTCCTAGGCATGACAAATAGAAGGAAAGCCTCTTTCCTTTGTGCATCATCACTCACCCTTGTCAGAACTCATCTGACTATGTCTCTCATCATTTTCAAGTGTTGTACTCATCGACCACTATGCTTCCTATGGCTTCCTACACTTCCTCCTACCTTCCTGCACATTGCTTTGGTCTGGAACTCGTCCAGACTGCCCTTCCCACCTCGGATTGCTCATTGCTCACTCAGGGAGTCATTAAGGGCAAACCCTTTATCCTAGCTCTGACCTACAAAACCCCTGGGTTGAACATATCGCCCACCTCTCACTTCACACCCACTTACTGTTATTCAATGGGATGATAGGCTCTCTGCCATTGTGGTGTGTGTGCCAATGCCATCACACAGCATGCAGATGTACAGCAACTCTGTCTGTTGTCAACTGGATTGCTGCAGTTTGGCCTGTGATGGTAGGACTTCAAAGGCTAGACCAAGATGTTGGACAGGGGGTTGAGGAGGTGCTGCAGGTGTGTCCATGTTGTTCTGTGACTGAGTGGACTGATTGCTTTCTGGCATGAGTGGCTGTGTACACTCCTCCTCAATCAGGCCACCAGGGTGGGGAAGTACAATGTACTCTCATTGTTGGAACATAACATTCTGCTCAATGGCAACAGTGTAGATAGATGTGGTGGGCACCACTGTCAGGATCAAACCCCACCCAATGCACTTCATGTGATTGAGCATCAAGCTTCAAGCTGTTGGCATCATGTACCCAGCATTTCCTGCCCCACACCAGTAAGTCTGCTAAGTTCGGCTTCATTCCATAAAGCATCTTGAATGGTGTTTTCCCATCAAGAGCATGTGTGGCTGACTGGTTCTTTACCCAGATGATGTGCAAGATGGCCTCACCCCATAGAGATTTCAGAAGACTGCTAGTGTGCAAGACTGTGTAGACCTGTTTGACCAACATCCTATTCAGGCACTCAGCGACACCATTGTGCTGCAGCATGTCATGCATGGTAAGTTTTTGCTCTATTCCATGCACTTTGAGGTGACATGTGAAATCATCACTCAGGTATTCTCCACCTGGGTCCAATCACAAGTGCTTGATTGAGGTGCTGCCTTGGTTCTGGACCCAGGCCTTGTATTCACGATAGGCATCAAAGGTGTCAGACTTCACAGAGAGGAGATAAATGTGGGTGTAATGGGTATGGTCATCAGTAAAGGAGCAGTAGTAAGTCTTTTTGGCTGGCATCTGAATGGGTGATGGTCCCCATAGGTCAGTATGCATTTCATCTCTGAAGTTGTTGCAATGTTTTGGCTCATGGTCCTTCCCAATAGGTTTTCAGGTAGCCTTTCTATACTCATAAGAGTTGCATTGGCCCATGGAGGTGTGATCCAGGTGCAACTTGACTCTGGTCACCATGTCTTTCACCAACATCTCATGGATTGATGTGGTGCTGATGTGGGACATCCAGGTGTATAGCTTGTCTATGGGGAGCATTTTCTCAACTCCTGCAGTAGCTGTGTGTCAAGGTCCGAACTGCTCCACTCTGACAAGGCAGAGGGCATGTAGGGGGCACGGTAAGTGGAGGACGAACGAGGGGGCAGGGATGAATGAGGACTGTGGCTTCAGCAATGTGGGGAGCATGCTGTGCCCTCATGCGTTCTATGTCCTCAAACTTCAGGAGACAGAGGAGCGAAGGTCCAACTGGCCCAAAGGCAGAAGGACAGCAGAGAAGGGGAGCAGAAGTCAGAGTTGGAATCCAACAAGAGGGATAGAAAGAGCGAGTGAGGAGGGAACCTAATCGATATTTGAACTCAGGGATAAGCCCTCAGTGACCATAAGCTTAAATACTGTACAGAGGGGAGGGTACTAAACGGAGAAGGAGAGGGTATCATATGGTACATGACAGACACAAGACAGGACACTGACAGGAAGGCAGGATGCAGCACGAGGTACAAAGGACGGAACACAAGGTATACTAAAAGGTCCAGACAGCTAACAGGGTCCGAGTTGGAGGTGGAGGCAGATGAGTTCCATGCGGCGAAAGGGGAGGGACAAGTAGCAGGGACAGAGAATGTTGGAGAAGGCTTACCCACGTTGGAGTGGGTTGGACTTGTCACGGTTGTGACAGTGTCCCCCCCTTAGGGCCTGAACCCCTGAAGGTCCTGGGCCAAGACTGCATGGTCATGACAATGCAGAGTCAGAGTTCAAAAAAAAAACATGAACAGGATAAAAATGGAAACTGGGCTGCACATCACTTAACCTCTGACCACCATCTACAGCATGCCACCACACAAGGACCTGAGGCATGTCGATGAGGATGACTTATTGACCAACTCCAAGGATGACAAGGCCACTGTGCAGGCAAAAGCCGTGGAGAAGGTGAGGCATGCAGCAGTGACAGAGAAGCACAAGGAGGAGCTGCAGGTGCAATGCCAGGCAGAGCACAAGGTGCATGGTGGAGTTGGAGTGATCAGTATGTACTGACAAAATAAAGTGGTGAGCGCGAGAGGAGGAGGAGTGTCACCAATGAGAGGAAGCAGAGTGGCAGCAGTGCGAGGAGGCAGAGCGACTGCGGTGTGCAGAGGTAGCATGCCACAAGTTCAAGGAGGAGGCGCAGCAAGAGGTGGAGGTGGAGGTGGTCAGGGCATGCCAGGAGGTGGAGCAGTGGAGGGCACAGCTTGCGCAGGCAAGGGGGGAGGCAATGGCTTGACAAGGGGGCAAGCCAGAGAAGCAGGCGGAGGTGCGGGCACAGGCGGTGGAGGCAGAGCAGGCATCAGGTCGCGCACCCTGCATGTCGTGCATGCAGGCTGGGTGGCAGCAGGACTGCAAGACAAATGACAACCAGGTGTGGGGGGCCATGTGTGTCCCTTGCCAAACCAACAAAAAGAAGTGCTTGTGGGTAGGTACAGAGCAGGAGATGTCAGTGGACGGGGGCTCTGAGGCCAGAGCAAAGACGAAGTGGAGGGTGCAGTCGGACATGACATTGCTGAAAGGCATGTTGGCAAAGAAGAGGGTGCAGACCACCAAGGGAAAGGAGGTGGTGGCAGATGATGGCAACGATGAGGACAAGGTGGAGCTCATCCCAAAGTTGCTGTCAGAGGTCATGGCATCCCACAGAGACGCCCTCAGGATGCTGACAGAGGTGGTGATGGGCCTCCTAGGCTGGATAGAGGCATGGAAGGAAGTGCAGACCATGGCGGAATTCCACACACAGGAGGCCTTGTTGGCCCTCATGAAGGAGTTTGTCCAGGGGTCGTCACAAGATGGGGAGTGGCAGAGAGCAGAGAGTGGAGTGAAGGGAGAAGCAGAGGCAAGGGCACCAAGGGAGATGGCAGAGAAGGAGGTGCAAGCAGGAGCAGAGTTGGAGGAGGATGAGGAGATGGCTGTTACGTGGGCTACGTACAATCTCTCAAGTTTGATACGAGGTCCTATGTTCCTCGGAGGGTACACTCGGACAGCGTCCACTCTGTAGTAGGACGAAGACTTATTCGAAGCGGGGACTCGCTATCCGAA
>JBBPLV010001363.1:0-10085 GCA_038089975.1 Boletellus ananiceps | reverse complement strand
AAAATGCCACACCTGTACCGAGCCGTTCAAGTCCTATTTTTGATTTACAGAGAACCTGTGTAGCGCTGGTTTGCAGGGCCGCGCGAGCGACTTCCGGCGCGATTAGAAATGCGTATCACTGATGCTAGCATTCAGGTTCGCTGGATTTAGTGCGTCAGCATTACCAGTTCTGGTACCGTAGCCTGTAGGCTGGCAGCTTACCTCATTCCATGTTCCAAGTGAGTAGCACGTCCTGGCAGCTCTACTGTAATCACCGGACCTGGTTCTAGTCTACATCATGGACTCTATTTGGGAGCGGTGTCTGGATTCATTGGTTTCGTTTCCCGTTTGAAGGGTAATGAGCCGTCGCGTGATAATAAGCGAGCGAGCGGGAATTGTGCTAACTTGGTCCCCGGCCAAGCGAGACGTGAACTAAGTGTATCAGGACGTGCGTAATGAGTGGGCGTCGCGTCGAATCGAAACACGAATCTTCAAAGCCCCTGTCATACATAAAAGGGGATTGACCGTGTGGTAGTGCAGGGCTGTGACTTGTGGTCATGGGAGGGGGTGTACGTACTTTAAATTGGGATTCAACTTGAGAAGCGCTACTTGCTCGAGCAGCCGTTAGGCTTTGTGGCGGTGCAGAGCAGGTGTGGACTCCGGGCAGGGTCACGTGACCGGAGGATACCGAGACACATAACTCGAGCGGAGGTCCCCCACAGGCAGAGTGTCCTTCCTCTCCTGCTCTTCGGTGATTGCTATCTGTGGAATCATACCCTACCTTCATGCCGTCTGGTTCACGTTGTCATATCACTCGAGCATTCTTGGAGGCATACGTGTTGGGGCATCAGGTAGCTACCTTCTCCTATTTCTTACGAGCGTGCTCTCTTGAGCCTAGGTCGTAGATTTTAATATAGAGGACTCAGAATGTGGTGCAGGGACTAGTATGATTGTGTCGTGGCGAAACGCGGCCTTTGCAAGTACTGGTCCGATTCACAACCTTGGTTGGATAATAGCAAGTCATGGACGGGGAAGGATTGTGCGGCCGCATACACTTGATCTCGGGTTCAACCGCTTTAAAAAGGGTAGGTAGGAGGGTTCTGTCAGAACTTGTCGGCTCTCATTTCGCTTTGCTCAAACTCCGCCCACTTTGCACCAAATGAGACCCGGGGCTATGCGGCCGCAAGAAGCTAATACCATTTTGGACGATATTCTTATCATCGTTACAATCAAGTGATGATGTTCCAACGGCCACCTTTTCCTGCTCGGGGAGGGAGCGCGATGCCAATCGCATCACAATATATAAAGCGACTTGCAAGAGAGGTACCACACCCCAAGGTTTCGCAGCGACCATCAAGATGACGCTGCCATTGACCGAAGTCCTCATATTCGACGCAAGCGACGCGCTCCGGGAAAAACCAGATCTTCTTGCACCTGCTATCGTACGATTGAAAGCGGAGGGGCACGATGTGTGAGTGACACCCATCAGCTCGGGTTGCTCACGGACGAGGCCAAACATCACAAACAGGCCCATTTATTCCGGGGTGGAGGCCGAGAATCCCAATGGCGGCCTCATCTTCGTTCGTAGGTCTCCAGTGTGGTCAGATTCAGTGATCCTGATCGATGCGCTCTGTAGACTGGAAAAGTGCAGAGCACCACGAGCAAGTCATGAAGGAACCATATTATCCTGAACTTACTGGCGCTCTTCGGGCAGCGCTCGCAGGCCCGCCCAAGGCGGTATTCCACGTCCAGCTTTCAGCCCCGGCTGTTCCATTGGATAGACCCGTTACCGAGGTTCTGCGGTTGACCTTGAAAGCCCCTGAGAACCGCGAAGTCCTCGTCGGTCTGTTGACAAAGTATGCGGAGGCGTACGGAGAGCTGTTTGTGTTCGGACAAGTGCGTGAGGATGGGAACAAGTACGTCATCTTATCTGGGTGGCCTACAGTGGAGGTATGTGACAGAACAAGTTCGCACGTGCGAGTTGATCAGACTCGTCATAGGCTTACAAGGAGGCATCTGCGAAGCCTGACACTGTCGCAGCGTACGAGAGGTTGTTCGCGCTCGCAGACAAGGAAGGCGCCTACTTAGCCAGATTGAAGACTTTCTGACTGTAAGTTGCTGAGATCAGGGGCGAGGATGACTGTAGTGCATGTACTCGCAGGGTTGGAGCCTTGTTCCCTGGATACGATAAAACAATGTATAGCTACGTGTAGATTGCCCTATCATGTCTTTTGTTGAGGGCTATGATAACTAAGAGACTCTAGGGCATTAGCCTTTACTTCAACCAGTGTTAGTCTCTCCCCGCCGGATTCGCTGAAAGCAGTCACAAACGGCTACCTGTCTCTGATCGGAACATCACAGTCAAGTTACGACCATCGCCTGAAACATCACGATAGCGTTTAACAGAGACTTTCGGTCGTCTCAAGTCATCTAGCCTCAGGGGATCGAGAGGCGTTGATCACATCAGATGTTTTCAAGGATACATACTGCGGATTATCAGAAATGTTCGTTGCCAGGGATGCAAACTCCCGAACACGAGTGCTCCCCATTGATCGGTCCACGTCATGATGCCTTGTTGCCGGGAACGCTTAAGGAACACGTCGCGGTCTCAGGACATATCAAGTATCCGTGCTATGTGGCGCGGGTAATGCCAACGGAGCCATCCACATCATGACTACGCGGCGGGGGAACGTCGCCATGGCCTCTCGAGCTTCCCACCGCTTTGACTCTTTTCCGTCTTTCCAGTAGCGCCCTCCTGACCGCCACCTCTCGCACAGATAGCCCACTCTCCACCGACTGCACGGACGATGCGGTGGACGGGGCACGGGGAGGTAATCTGGGCCGCTTGCGTCGCGTTGCGACCCCCTTCTTGCGACTGAGCACGCTCGACGTCGTGGACAACGACGGTAGGGGAATCGCTCCGGTGCCCGCTGCGCTGCGTCCGGACCGGACCGTCTCGTCCCTCGACACGCTGCGCACAGAGGTTGCCGCCGCATTCGCACTCTGGCCCGACGGCAGCAAGCCGTTGTCCGAACTAGTGTTGTCGGTCTCAGAACGCACCGTCGTCATCGTGCGTGAGCGCACGCTCACGGAATCAGATACGGAGCTCGATTCCAGCCTCAGTTGCGACGGTGCAATCGAACCTGGACCCGGACCCGGACTGGGACTAGGACTGGACGTCGGTCCGGGAAGAAGCAGAGACGCCCGGCTGAGCTCTAGCTGGGACTCTCGGCTCGCGCCTAGAGCCGACCAAGTAGACGGAATCGAGTCTGTATAGCCGTACTTGCGCAAGTTGGCGCGCGCGGCCGCCGAATCTGTCGAGTACACGCTACCAGTATCAGCCTTGGGCGGGTTCAGGTGTTGTCGATGTGGACTTGGACCGAGGTCGTGGTTCAGTTGGGACACCCTTACAGGTGGGGAATCGACTTGGGGCAGTGGGTCCTTGCCGAGATGAGATGCGCACGACTTGCTTGTCCTTGTTGAAGAGCTACGAGAGCTCCCACTGGTCATGTTCCGAGGCGTTTCCTTGGACCGGATCTCCGTTTCTTGCCATCGGGCAGTGCGGGTATCTGTGAGAGCGTCGTTGATAGAACGAGTTGGGGAAACAGGGGAACGTCGGGATGCAACCCGCTGAGGTGCGGGAGTGAACCTGGAACCACCACCAGAGTTCACTGCACGACTCGGAGGTCCTGGGTCCGAAGGTCGATTTCCCGTCATGGCATCAACAGCCTGCCAGAAGGATGACTTGAGGGTGGTTGTCCAGCCCAGTGGATCAGGCGGAGACTTTGGGGGAATACTGCCGTTTTCTTCCTGGCTGGCAGCATCAGGTGCCTGCCGCATCGTATCACTAGGCCTCCCATCCGATGTCGGATACGAATACCCGCTATACATCGGGCTTTTGTGTGTCTGGATGGCCGTCTCTGGAGCCCGCCGCCGCGTCCGTCGGAGAGCTGCGACGGTGTCTATTCTCCTACCCCATGACATCGTCGCAGGGCCAGGTGGCTCCAAAAAGGCGCCGCTTCCTTGGATAGATCGGTCACCTTGATCCACGCGGACTTCCTGGACCGCCATTTCTCCGGCCGGAGCTGGGTTAGGGCCACCGTAGTTCGTAATAGGTAGCACCCTAACGCTATTTTGCGTGCGCGGTATGTTTATCCCACCCTCATCCCCGCTGGTAAAGTCTCCCGGTGCTTTGTTCGCAACACGGAGTCTCCCAAGCGTACGCGTGCTCTCCTGGACTGATAGCCCAGTCTGCAAGCGCTCTGTTCCCGGGCGTGAGTGAGAGTTGGCTGTCGACGATGACGGCCCGTTCCGGGGACGTTGGTCGTTCGTGTGATGCAAAGGTCCACCGTCAGGCATAGCACGAGGGGGGGCGTTTTGCGACGTTTCACCTTCCACAGTCGAAATGGTGTGTGGGACGGCAAGGAGGTTGGGTGAGCTCCTGCGGACGATGGATGCAGGAAGGTAGTAAGGTCGTGTCTGCGTCTCCACGTGCGCGTACGCTCCCTTTCTGAGTTCACTCGCGTTACCGCCAAGGGGGCTGCCGGCGTCGGAAAGCGAATCACGGTGATGCCACGGATCGTCATGTTCAAGGTCGTGTTTTCGAGTGCGCGATCGTATCCACCACGCTATGAACGCTGCGACGCAACCGACAAAGGAAATCGAGGCAAGGACCATGGCTAAATAGAATGGTGCACCGACGCCATGGTCTTTTGGCGCGGATACTGCGGTAGGATTCGGGGCTGGATAGTTGATAGTGGGTATAGTGGGTAGAAATGTGTCTGTATCCGTTGCAGTGGATGATGGATCATAACTGGATGGCGCCAGAGAAGAAGTGAGCCTAGATGTGGACGCGGACGCGAAGGACGATGTCCCAGCTGAGGAAGTAGCCGTCGCTTCGAGATTTGAGATTGGTGAGACCAAGGGTGATCCAGTCGGTGGAGGACGTGTACCTGTTGTCGGCGCACCCGTAATGCTCGCGGTGATCGTCTAAGTGTATCGATCAGTGGGGAGACCAACTCCAAACAAACGCAAATGCAACCTACCGGCGGGATTCCAAGAGGCTGGGTCGGGATCCCATCGTCAAAGCCTAATAGCGAAACTTGTCCGTCTGACCCAAAGACGAGTGTCACTCCCCTGTCATGATGTTTGACTGCAGTAGCACGAAAGGACCGTAATGAACTGGCGGACATTATCCAAGGAAAGTACTTCAGATCATCGATGCGCACCAGGCGCAAAGGAAAGATACTACTAGAGCTCCGAAAAGTGCTGAATCTGGGAGAGAATGTTAGACAATGCACCTGACGCTTCACGGTTGCACCAGGACAAGGTCAAATGCAGCCGGCGACTTATCGTCTGTCTCATTGCGAGTCAGGCCGCGCTGAGAATGACTGTGCGAGATCATTCTGGTCTAATCGTCAATATCAATATTGTCGTAGTCAGGATTGAAATCAACTCACCCCTTCCAACGATTAAGCAAAACAGCTAATAGAGCGTGAAGTGCAAAAGCTGAGACGTTTGCGGGGATAACCAACGAGAGGTGATCCAAACCATCTTGTGACTTTCCGGAGTGTATCAGAAGTGGCAACCCTGGAATTCTTCTGACGAAATAGAGAAGCAATTGACCCGGCAACCATAAGTTAGGCGGGAAACGACAAGTAATGGATCCGCAGCACCAATAGCACTCGGATGGGATCCAGTGGGCCTGAGACCTATGATGAATAATTACTGGCACCACTAGTTCAGGCCTACCAGTGAAACTGCGTTAGCAACCTGCACTGGCATAGGCCCGGGGTTGATGTTGCCGCACTGACTCGAATGTCCGCTCGTTCCAATCCGGGGATTTTGCTTAAGTTATCCAGCCTGCATGACGACTTCCAGATGACTGCTGGGACGATCCGCACTAAGCGTTGGACTCGCCAGTGCCAGCGGAGCTTCCCCTTGGTTGCCTCCATACAGAAGGGTACGGTAAACCTGAAGTTGTTGAAGTTGGAGTGGTTGGTGGCACGTGACATCCATAGGCCCTTTTCAACGCATTCCACCGTCACTTGGAGATGGATCAGGACAGCGACCTCGAAAGGTGAACTGAGCTCAGGCTGCTGCTGCTGCTGCGAACATTCCTAGTGACCTGGCGCTTTAGGGCAATCGCTTTGAGCTTGATGGGTGCACACTCGGGCTCGCTTGGTCCTAGTGACAGTGGTGATACTAATCACCGGGAGGGTTGTTCGGACGATGAAGACCAGCGGTTTCAGAAAGATCTCCAACGCGCTATAGAGGCCTCCAAGGTTGAATCTCAGGAGCGTCTCGCCACAGTCCCTACGTCCCAGCCCCAAGCCGCCGCGTCGACGTTGTCGGCGTCAGCAGTATTTTTGTCCGAGCGCGCGCAGATGGAGAAGGAGAGATTAGCGAGGCTCAAACGTCATCATGAGGACAACAGCGATCGTGAAAATGTCGAGGGTTCACTACAGCGGGCATCCGTTAAGCGGTCGCACCTCTCGCCTGTTGAATTCACTGATGGTAGAGCAACACAACTCCAGTCTACATCCTCCGCTTCCGGCACCTCATCAAGATCGACTATGCATGGAATGTCAGACTCGAAAACAGCTGGGGCGCATACAGTTCCCGTCATCGACCAGCTTTTCTGGGATGGCGAACTGAGACCGACTGCAAACAAACACTCACACCCTAGAGAAGACGGCAAGGCAACCTTCAGACTATCTGACGTATTAGGTCCCGTGCGTGTTTACTAACATTCATTATCTCTAAACGCAATAACAATTGCTTTGCACTAAGAAAGCTGATATTTTGTTTACCATAATTTCCTCCTACTCGACGTCTGTCTCTTGGATCTATGAGTTTTTCGATCCACGTACACCTGTCATTCTTGTTAGCCAGCCTGATTCATCCGGACGGGCTGCTATCAAGAACGTTCTCCCCAACTGGATAATGACCGTCCCCTTCTTAAGATACGGGCGGGGTTGTCAACATATGAAAGTGTGTGCTGCGCCTGCCCTGGCTCCGTGACCTTGTTTAAATTCACACTGCCTCTTTTAGTTTATGCTGGTAAGTCCTCCCCTCCCAACTGCCGGAGCTTTCGTGATCCGTTCTTCTGTAAGATCTTCTACAAAACCGGTCGCCTCCGGGTGGTCGTATCCACTGCGAATTTAATAGACTATGATTGGCGTAATATCGAGAACGTCGGGTTCTCTGCTTTTTAGGATCCAAACTGGGTGCTAACAGGATTCCACAGGCTGTTTGGTTGCAAGATGTTCCCCCGCGCTCGGTGCCTATACCCCACGAACGAAAATTTGTAGATGACTTCCCTTCTATTATGCAGAAGGTCTTGCATGCGGTCAACGTACGCCCGGCACTAGCAAATTTGCTAGCCCATGACGCACGTGCCACGTCTTATATATGTCCCTATGTTGACTTTGTCCTTAGCATCCCAAACTCCCTCTTCGTGATATTGAGGATCTCCGTTCCAAATGGGATTTCTCGAAGTTCGTCGTCAAACTTGTACCTTCTATTGCCGGGAAACACGAAGGGTGGCCAGCGGTCGTACAGACAGGTCATACACGCCTTATGAAATCCGTGCGCGATCTTGGCTTGCGGACAGGGAATGGAAAGGCTGCGAGGAGGTTGATTCTCGAGTGTCAGGTAGAGTTCTCAATCAAAACGTGTTTGTCGACTGCATGCAATGGCTGATTGGATGGAGAATAGGGTTCAAGTATCGGCGCATATTCCACACAGTGGCTGAACGAATTTCATTGGTCGGCGCGTGGTGAATCTGCGGAAGAGTGGCTTGATGAATCCAAGGCACACCGATCTAAGCTCCCATGGCCGCCGGTGAAGATCATTTTCCCAAGTGTTAAAACAGTCAGAGCCAGCGTTTTGGGAGAGCCCGTGAGTGCAGCACCTAGCTCTATAGTCCATGCGTCTGAGTTCTGCTCCTATAGGGAGGCGGAACCATGTTCTGTCGGACCAAGCAGTGGGAAGCGGCGAAGTTTCCCAAAGAGTTATTTCATGATTCGAATAGCGCAGGTGGACGCGTCCTGATGCATACGAAGGTGCAATCCAACTATTGGCGGAAGAACAACACTGAAAAATCTTGCAGATGATTATTGCAACCCTTCATCGAACTTCTCTACATGCAAGCACGTCGGGTTCCGACTTGAAAGCCCAATCCACGTGTCCAACCGAAACAAACAAGGGCAAATCCAAAGTCATCGTGATCTCTGACAGTGAAACAGAGTCGGAAAGCGATGCACCGGGAGACCCTCCTGAAACACGGAAGGAGCCCATAGGGTGGGCATATGTAGGTTCACACAACTTCACACCTTCTGCCTGGGGCACGTTATCCGGCTCCGCTTTCAACCCTACATTGAACGTGGGTTTTATGCTTGATTATTCCACTACTTCCTTGACTGACCTTGAGGCCGTCTGCACTCCCATGAAATAGGTTGTCAATTACGAGCTTGGCATAGTCTTTCCGCTTTATGAAGAGGACGTGGAGCGAGTGTCGTGTTTCAAGCGACCACCCAGAAAATATGTGCTTGGTGAGGACAGAGCATGGGTGAGTTCAACATTATACACCACCTTCTTTCCCTGACATCACCAGATACAAGAAGAGTCGCCGACATTTAGAAGCTAAGACAACTTTATGTTCTATGCACCAACGTAAAAGACCTCTGCGTTATTTGACGTTCGCAGTTATCTCGTCTCTGGCCCTCTCCGAAATGCACTACGACTATTTAAGAGGCAGGATGAGACGGAGACGTCCAGAGCACCCCACGACTGATGGGCTAGGTCTGCTGTAAGACCTCTCTAAAATTGAGGGTTACATGTTGGCACCGTCGGCTTCCACGACAAACCCTGAGGCGGTGTTTTCATGTATGAGTGTGTTAGAATGTGGAGTTAAGGTGAGTCTATACGAAACGAAGATGAATGCATTTCCAGATGGAAGTAAATTTGCCTGGAGAACTGCTGATGTCAGCACTCGCGCCCTCGCTCATTGATTAGATTTTGGAAATTAATAATCACTTCGAAGTCTACATTCCAATACGCGAAAGGATGCGTTGGCCACAAGTCCATGGCCGATCTGGTTGTTCCACCAGGTGTACAGTCCACACAGGGTTTTTTGACGTAGGGGAAACCGGGAAACCAAGGGCTCGCCCCGTCCTTCCCCCAACAAGCCACGATTCACGCTCAAGATGTTACAATTTCGACTCCGTCCACATGAGCAAAGTCTCATTGGTGAACATTCAACACGGAGCAGGCGATACATATCAGGTAGGAACTTGTCTGGAGCGATCAATCATGTCGCACGGTGGATATCAGTATGTGCGGCCCGAAGAAAAAGGGAACGGCCGGGCCTTGCGTACATGGTGCCTTCTCGCATTTTGCGCTTGCGCGTTCCAGTGCTAATTACCATACCTTTATAACTCGCTCCATTCATCGTCCTCCGAAAGCGGAAACGCCTGACGGCGGACGAGACGTCGAGCTTCTGCAGACCGGGGCCGGATCGCACATTCAAATGGCGCTTGGTGGCTGAAAATGTTCACCCGGGATCAGCGAGTGAGCACACGGTTAAAGAAGGGGACATCTGAGGGCACGCACACGATCGTTTTTCCTACCAGATTGAACTCGGGCGTGATTTCCACTCCATCTTTGACCTGTTTCGAGATGTCGAATGCGGCGAGCGCCTGGGCGCACATCAGCCAGACGGTCGCATGTCCGAGGAAGTAGCCTGACAAACGGATCAGGTCGACATTGCCCAGTCCAGACCATGGGGATGCGTCCGCTTACCTGGACACTTTCTATTCCGAGGGGGGGGGGACGTGGAGCTCAGCTTGTCGTGCCAACCAGATATTTCTCAGCCATATCGATGCTTACCGCCGTCCGAAACCAAAGCACGCATTCCCAGGGTGGCGCTCTGGATTATCTCCCAGAAATCGTTCGGGCTTGAATTCCAGTGGATCCCTGTACGTTCTCTCGTCTCGAAGTATCGCCCTGAGGAAAACATGGATACAAAAGCTAAGCGAGGTGCTGTTGACTTACCAGATGTTGACGAGGATATGGGTCCCTGCAGGGATCAGATACCCGCCGTA
>JBBPLV010001362.1:0-10090 GCA_038089975.1 Boletellus ananiceps | reverse complement strand
CCGGTGGCGGCGAGCCCTGTCGTGTCGAGATTGTGCGTTTGAGGCATTGTTAACCAAGGTTCTCGTTCACGATTTGCTTCGCATCACGCCCAAAGCCAGGGTAATCCTTTTTTTGCAAGACGAAAGCAGGGAAGGACGATCATTGTCTACTGGGTATTGGAAAGCCGATTGTAGCACGACGCCCATATTCAACTCGTTAGGGACCAAGACCAGATACTTCTTATCGAGCTGCTTCCAAGGCTATGTTCGAAGAGCGTGCCCAACTACTGTCCTGACCTACCACCCGGAGATGGTGTTCCTGCGATGATTCGGGCTGCTGAAATCACTATTTAGAACCTGATGCACGCATTCCAGTTCTTGTAACCCAGTCGGTGCATACAAAGGACGATGCTACATTCATGAGCTCAGAAAAACATGACTTTAATCCCACTCTCGTAAAGTTCATATGCCGTGCCCCTAAGTTACCTCGAAGAATCCTCCGCGTCATCTTCGGGTAGTGTTGATATCCCCACCTGCAGCTGGAGAGAGGCTGAAGTGCTAACAGGTATATTTTGCTCGAGCCCAAGTATTAGCTAGCCGGTTTATGGAACATACTGATGGCCCTGTCTAGCCAGGTACTATCGTCATGAATGGAGGTGACCTGCTAGCTCGCCAGATTAACGACGTGCTTCGCTCCACGCTCCATCGAGTGATTACCCCAAAAGCACAGACGATTAGCGATACGGAAGGCATGACACCCGTCCGTCAATCAATTACCTTCTTCTGTAGTCCCAATCCTAACGTGCTGGTCGAATCCCTACCTACCTGTGTCAGCGCCGGTAATCCGAGCAAATACGGGCCCGTGACAGCCGAAGACGACGTTATCGGACGTTTGGCTGCTACATATGATTGACAAGCCGATCGTTGCCCGTGTATACTTCCGAGTAGAACATGGGCAATGCTCTCCAGAGACAGGGTGCCCTGTGAGTTTTACCAACAATTTCGTGTACGTTTTTGGGGCCGTTCTCGGTGGCCCTGAGGCTGCGTACAGCCCACGATCTTCGACCCCTCCAACAGCATGACTGATCTGTGATCCCTGTCAGACCTGATCATGGGTGTTTCATAGAGGGTAAATGGAAGACTTCATAGATGTCTCGACTTTGGTAGTCGTCGACCGGGGGACCCTTTGCTCAGTGCTCATCCATGGCGTTTCACCAGTTATGCGGTTTAGTTGAAGGGTGCGTAAATCACACTCCTTGCGACGATTGTGGACAACAGGCTGAATTCAACGGAGTCTTTGTGCAGCAGTTGCCTAACATTTTAAAGATCCATTAGAAATAGATTAAGCATGTACTTTGGTCGTGAGCGGCACGAAGCTCGAATATGCCAGCTCTTCGAAAAGCGCTGGACGTGTCATGGAAAGAATTGAGTGGCCTAATTGCATTAGCAAGGCGTTTCCCTTGTGCATGTTGGTTTACGAAGCCCAGACCCTGCCGGTCCAGTGAGACCTTTTCTTGTTGTAGCAACTGGTTAAACATAGACCTCTACATTCAAGAGACGGTTAAGTCTCGAATCCGAGTAGGGAATTGCACGCATTGTGCCCGTGCATTGGACAATATCGATTGGAGATGTGAGACTCGCGCAAACGAGAGAAGCGCCTACGTCAGGTATGCACATCGGTCGTAGTTCCCACCTTGGTTTGCGCCCCACCAACTCGGGAAGAGATGCGAATTGCCGGCCGCACCCTGAACTGCGAACGAGAGAATGAACACCATTACTTGCGTTCCACCACTGAGCGCTGCTCCAGCTCTCAGCTTCCACGACATCACCGGGCTAGCGGAGCTCACCAGCTGAAACAATGTAGTTGTACTGAGAGAACCAACGAGGGCTGCGTGTACGCAGCCACCATTGGGAAAGGAAAGCAATTGCAAAGGAAGAGAGCATCATCGAGCTGATTCCTATGCTAAGCAATCCGATGTTGTATCTGTAGTTTTTTGTCGAGCACTTGCAAGAGGCCTCATTTGGGTTGGACGTACGCAATGATAGGTGTGTAAAGATAGTCGAGCCGCAGCTTCGGCCAGAAGCGGTGTGCGATCCAGAACGGGACAGGGGCGAATAAACCGAGCAGATAGGCCCATGCTACCCACTGATACCTCTGTCCGGCTGAAAACAACTCGCGGCTGAGGCCACCCCAGATGATGGCCTGAGAGTTGTACTGTTGCGGTTGCTGACCGGACCAAATATTAGTTCCTTGGATCGAGAGAAGAATCTCTCGCTGATTGTCGATAATGGAGTTCATCATCACTGCGCGAAGATGGGCGGTTGGCTACGCTCGGGAGAATCACTTTGCTCACCAAAGTTTAGTACGGCCCCGAGGAGGATTCCGAAAATCTGGGCCGTAAATGCGGCTCGGGGTGGAAGTTTCGAGTCTGATAATGCGAGGTGAACTTGCTCATGAATGTGTAGAACGAAAAACCTACACTGAGCAATCTTGAGATCCTGGAGTAGCAGTTGAGCCTGTGATACGGTGTCTGTAAATAGTGTTTCAGCCTACCGAACGTTTGGTGGATTTCTGCAACCCTACTATAGCTGTAGAGAACGAAGTACATATTCGCCATGGGCTTCCCAGGATGTAGGAATCCCCCAATCATTTGCATGAGCCTTTCCTGGATCAATATCGTGTCCATTTCACGAGTGAACATGTTACCTACGGTTGTATGATCAAGCTCAAACCGGTGATAGCAAAAAGCGCCCCAAAGAAGAGTATAGACAACGTGGCCAGCAGGATCGCGATCACAAAGGCCCACCTGCGGGCAATAGGTCAACATTCACCTGATACAGCTAAATAATACGACTTACCAAGGCAACGTGGAGTCTGTCTTGTAAATGACGGCCAACGCAATAATGACAGACACGAGAAATGTCACAAAATACCAGCTGTTTGGTGCATCCGGGTACTGTTTGTTTTGGTCTTGTCAGAGTCGCCTCCGCGACAGGCCCGACCGACTTACTTTGAGCATCTCCAGATAATGAGGATCAAGCTCCTTATTTTCATTCTTGTTTCGCATCCCATCGTCTTGCCAGAACTTCCAATTTATCGACCCCCACAATCTCTTGGGGTCCCGAAGGTTCGCCCAGCTCCACGCGGAACGAAGGTCGTCCATGTTCCAAAGGAGGAGATGTGTGAACGTTGCCCCGAGTCCTAGATTCATGGCTAGTAGGCCGACCACCCATGTAGAGGAATACCACGGAAGTCCCTGCTCTGCAAGCAAAGTCGGGTCAACCTCGTAGTTGGAATTGAGGATCAACGTCTGATTGTACATCGTGCCGTTCTCGTAATACAGCAGCTGAGAAAGCTAGTAAAGATAAGGCGATGAGCATGTGCCGAGCGGCACATTTTATCACACCTACAAATGGGAAGTTCCGCGCCTGCCAAACGTTGTTGTAATATACCGCAGCAAAAACGATTCTAGTTGGGCCATATATCATGGAGTGTGAAGACTGAACAATGACCTACATGCAGAGAATATAGCCAATGAAAATGGATACCTGAGTAAGAGATAAGCCTGCGACTTGTGTCGTGTTCAATGCATGCAAGCTTACTTGCGCTTTAAGAGGGACGGTCATTGGACTGGTCCCGCCAGAAAAATACTATAGAAGACAGTCGATCGCAGGAGGAAGATTTTTAGATAACACGTACCTGCCAGTCAAAGCAGATAGACAATAGTCCAAGACCCTCATTACCGTTTGTGCCGCCGAAAATACGAGAGAACGCAGAGCTGTTTGGGTTAGCCAAGCAGAAGATAGAGATCCCGGCAAGCAAGGGAAATATCCACTCTGGAAAAAGCTCCCAGATAAATATACTATCCGCGATTGAGTTTGAGATGTTGCAAGCATAGCCAGCCCGCCGTTGGGCGACTTACGCGCAAAACACAATGTAAAACATCTTTAGCTTTCTCCTTGCCGCCTGCCCACCTTCGAACAGAGCATCGAACAGAGCAATGAGGGGAAGCACTATAGGATACAACATCTTGGATGGGTGTAACAGGACAGCTGCACAGGGCAGTCAGTTTAGACACCCCAATCAAGCGTTTCGACGAGCACATACAGCGCATCATACCACCAATTCCGTATCCTAGTAGCTGACTCGAGAACAGGAGAAAGATCGAAGCGGCAGCATTCGGAGTAACGTTGTAATACAGACGTTGTACCGCAAGGACTTCGGTGCCAAGGGCAGAGTTTGCTGCTGCACTAGCCATGATGACGATAAAAGCATTCTCTTTCTTGTTGAACGGGCCCTGTCGACACGCGTTCACGATCGACTGAGGAACAAGGATATATTAGAACAATTCACCGGATTCAGCCACCTCAGGTAGCCACGACGAGGGATGAGGGATTCCATGAAAATTCCCATAACATACGACACGACAGCGAGGAACATGAGGGAAACGGATACGGTTTGCTGGTGATAATGATAAAAACAGTGAGATCGCAAGAATCGAAACTCGGCCCACCGGCCTAAAGTAATATATCTCCGCTGTCGAAAGTCGTGAGGGAGACACCAGCACAAAATTGGTGCCACTCACCAAGAACACTTCCGAAGGTAGACAGACCAGTTCCAATAAAGAAGGCACGAAACGTCCAGGGGCTCAGGCTGGGTTCATCGGAAACGGATATGACATGGGTCGCAATGTCACGTTCGTCCTTGAGGACAGCGAACTCGGCATTCTCAACAGGTTCGGTAGTGGCAGCCTCGACATCTTGATTTTTGTGAAGGGACTTCTCGTCGTTCGTGCTTGGAGTTGCTTTGCCAATAGGATTGTGCTGAGATGACTCAGAGACATCAGCGAACCATTCTGGGTAAGCCATGCCGGATAGTAGACCACTGATGGCGATGGGAGAACAGTACAGCAACAACAGCCTTATATTACACATTTTGGAGGACTCTACCCGACCCGGAAACGCAAGCCTACTATCCCCCCAGGTGACTTCGGCAACCTGGTGAGTTCGGCAGTCACAAAAATGTCACGGTTCGTCATGGAATGCCACACATGCCAAAATCAAACTCAGCTCGACAGCTGGTAAGAGAGCTAGCGTTGCAAGTCAATGTATGTACGCGCATTTACAAAGTGTAGCTAGATATTATTGTGGTTGTAGTAATATTAAGGCTGTATATATTGGATTGTATCTGGGGCACAAAGTGGGTCAGGGAGTGCGGGAATGATATGCCCGCTGGGCATCGGCAGTATTGGTCGCTGGTCGGGGCGAAGCAGCTTCATTCCCACGCTGGCGCACTGGCAGTGGCTGCGTTCAGACGTTCGGCACACTGGCAGCAGCTTGTGAAGACTTCAAACTCAGCCGCGGCACGGTTCGGCAGGTGACACCAATGTGATAGCTCAGCGTGACAATCTGCCTTTTAGCTATCTCATTCATTTCTGCATCAATTGTGCTCGTTCAAGCTCGCAGACCCTCAATATATCTACTAGATGGCATATAGCTGCAGGGAAAATGAAAAACAGATGTAGAATGTTGTGTTTTAAGAAAATGCCGAAGTCACCCGGGGGGATAGTATGGATGGATATGTAGTGTTGAAGCCAAACTTGTACCACCAAAAATACTCCAACGAGATAAACTTGGGGGCCCACAGTTAGGCACTTCTTCCACATAGGCTTGGCGACAGAGAGAGAAAGCATCCAGATTCCAGAGGGCACCTACAGCTTCTAACTTTGGTTTTAGTAATTACTGGTATCACGGCAATGTGGAACGCGTTTCAGCCCGCGGAGCAGGCACATCATGCTCTGGACGGTCGTAGAGAGGACGGTCCGGCGCTGCTCGCTGGTGCACTGTTTACGCAAAGCGTTTGTCGCTAGGGTCGGCTTCGCCGACAAGGACAATACTACTTACCATACTACTGATTGCGGGTCGGAAGTTATGTTGTGCAGAGACTCGTCTTTCGAAAGAGTTCACCCCTCAGCTAGAACAAAACAGGCGATTTGTGCAGCATGATGCCGGAAGAGGCACATGAAGTCGAACGCGCATCACTGGCCATACACACAGGAACCGCTTTCAGCAACGCCTGAAAATCCTCGGAGGACACGTTCAACTTGACCTCCAGATTGGTTGACACGTACTAAGCGACGTCTCCAAAGTGACTCTATTGAAATCGCCAAACCAACCAACAGAGAATCGATCCAGAGAAATGCGGATTTCTTACAGCTATTAGTACTATGTACACTTGTTTCGACTCTACACACGAAGTGGTCATCCATAATACCTTGCACAGCAAGGCAAGCATGTCACGCATTGTCCAGTCACAACTGTCTCATATTACCTGCGTACATGTATTGGGGTCGACACCACATTTATCCAGCAACAGTAAAGTAACCGTCCATCGCGTGGCAGAACAGTGAACGGCAATCGCGTGAAATAAGGAAGAGAAAATAGAACCATCTCACACGTCTTACACACAGATCTGCACGAAGTAAAAAGAATGTAATGGGGTAGAGAAGAAGAAAGAGAATCGCTTAATTGTTCATCCTACATGTCTTCATAGTGTGGCTTAGGTGAGCTGACAGTTAGTTTTCCTTGTGATTTTCGTTGTCGTAAGTTTTTCACTTCAGTGTTGATGAGATCGCGAAGGCGTTCGAGGTCGAGGCTGCGTTCGGCCCGCGAGCCCATTAGCACATTACGCCAGATGCCAGCAGCAGCGACCGAGTTGTCGATGTTGAGTTGCATCGGCCGGTGGAGACGGACCATCTTTTGCATGAGGTGGTCGGGGTTCGCGTAGATCGCCCCTGGCCATGCCACTCGGATTGCAAACCACCATCCGAGAGGCTGGATTAGAGTCAGCAGACACACAGAGGCTATCAACAGTTGACTCACCCGGCCATCAGGAAGTGTTCGTTCGGGGTATGAATCGTATGTGGTCAACGCGCCATCTGGCAAGGAGAACCTGTGCAATAAAAGTTGGCTCGAGTGCTCCACGGAAGCAAGGGCCTGACTGCCTACCTGTGCACGACCCAGTGGTTCGCGTCCGAACGATGCTTTGCTAATACGACAATCAACCGCGGAGCGCCATCAAACCCGAACGGAGCCCACAGCTCCCTGAGCATTCCGCACGCATCTCCATGTCGTCCATTGAACACGGCAGTGCTGATGGCATCTGCCATGTTGGGCGGCACGAACAGTCTATCCACTTTCCCTCCAGGAACATCCGTCATCCGACTTCTAACATAGCGTTTGTACGTTTGCGTCGACCAAATACTCAGGGCAACCTCATCGACTTGTTGCCCTCGAGTGGTGCTCGTAAGAGCCGCATCAATCTCGCTCATCGGCCAGATGATGGCCCAATTGAGCAATCGTTGATGGATACGTTGCCACGGCGGCGGCACCATCTCGTTCAGCTCATGCCCCGAATTCCATACCTGCGAGTTTTGTGAGGGAACAAGATCTCGCCTGTTTCCATCTTGTGGGATAGGCGGCAGAGGAGGGGATGGGACTCGGCGTTCCGTATAATTGCCGCCGTCCGGGATCTCTGGGAGACCAGACTCGGTAAACGCGCCGTGGCCTTCTTCATATACATCCTGGTCGTCTCGAGCAACCTCCCATGTCTTGTGAGTGACCGCGGACTGGCTTCCTCCGGGTTTCACTCTCAACTTGTATAGCTCTTCCTCCAAAAACTGTTGACCAGGAGAATCGTCACGGTCCGCGTTCAAAAATTCGCGAGTCTCCGTTACAGTCTGTGCCCCGAACCGATGGGTACTGTTTTCGCCAGTGGTATACTCCTCGTCTGTGAAGTGACCAACATGAAAAGTCGCCCTACAAAGCCGCTCGTCTTTGCTCACCGACTATTTCAGTTTCGTTTGCCTGGTACATCGACTCTGCCATCGTGCCCGTCACTTGCGTGTTGATATTGACAGTCTGCGTGCGGGGCGTCTGTCCATATTGATCACCGTTCTCAGTGTACTCAGTTTCTCCGCCGCGATACTGCTGACGTGAATCGGAGGACTCTGCATACGACTGCTGGCTGCGGGGAGGTATAGACGCATTGAAGGACTGGGGGCTCAAAACATCAAGGCGTTCGTGCATTTTGATCATTCCATTGATCAATTCTTTAGCCCACTCAGGAGGCTCTCGCTAAGCGACGGTTTTAACATGGTGACGAGAAAGGATACTTAGAAGTTGCACCTACCGGAATCGTAGGTTCCCAGTCGCCGTCGAGGTGGACGCTCGGGTCGTGATCATGGAACGACTTACGATATTGTTTGATTGACTGAAAAAAAAGGGATAATCAACGTCTGCATGCCAAAAGAGTAGGAAACTTTTGATACCTCGACATCGTACTTCATCCCCAGCTTCTTCACACGCTGGCGAAGAGCCTTCCGGAGTGCCTTCTTGACCACCTCGTGGGTACTCATATCGTCCATCTGGTGCAGAAGTATACACAAGTCCATATCATGGAAATGAGAATTCACGACCTCGGGTTCTAAAGTGCTCGGCGCATATGAAGTACGATCACCAGCACCACGCGCCGCGAGTGCTTGCGCAACCATTTCCTCTTCGGCCGGGTTCAGCGAGAACGATGGCGAGGGTGGACGTGAAGGCGTTGGAGTAGCCGCCCTGTCCTCATCAACGGGAGCTTGAGAACGCTGAGAGTGAGAGTGCCGAGACTGGTGAGTGCGCTGCGTTAATTGTGTGTGATGAGACTGCTGGGTATGGTGTGTACGCTGCGAGACATGCGAGATCTTGCTGCCTCCACCATTCACCTGTGAATGAACCTGGGAAGCCACTTGAGAGCCGGCTTGGGACATCGCCTTCTGGGTCTGTGCGGCCGCAGCCGCTGCGTACAACAGATCTTCGTTCGTGGGGGCATGTCGGTAAGGCGAGAAGGGTCTGTTTTGATGCGAAGGTGACATGGGATTTCCGGAGACGACCGTCGGGCTACCTCGTCTCGGTGCCACACCGTCACCATTGACTTGGGACGTGCTAACGGTCGAGTGAAGTCGTTCACTTTCTTCGATAGCTTTGCGCATCGCCTTCAAGGGTGCCTGACTCGGCGAGTCAGAGGGAGATATGCTAGGTGCACGGTGACGCGAGCGGGGGGATATTGGGAGCTGATTAGTATGTGCGGACGGGCTCAGCATGGTGCTAGGTGGCAGAGGCGGATAATCATTGGTGATGCGAGACTGTGATTTGGAACCAGTACGAGACCGCCGGGAGGGTGACATGAGTAGTTCCTCGGGAGCAATGCTGCGCACAGTGGGAGCCTTGCTCGGGGCCTTCGTTTGCTTATGAGAGAAAAAGTTGATTAGATGGCACGACAACCGGAGATTGTGAGACGTACTGCACGCCCGGTGACTGTTTCGCGCGATTCACTCTCAGCGACGGACACCACGGATTTCTGGGACTTGTGCGCAACGCTCGACTGGGAACGAGACTGAGACTTTGAACCGCTCGGCGTCGACGGCGGCTCCACATTGATTTGCAACGGAGACGTTACGGGGGAAACCACGGAGGTAGGTAGAGGGACTCCAGCACCAGTGTATACGGTACCATTGACTTGGGACTAGTGAGATCGGTGTGTCATCAGCACGGGTGTTCGATGACGTGAAACAAGCAGAGATAAACGATGCATCGGAACGTACCTCCCATGAGTTCCCCCAGGGAGGACCACCGTTGTGAGAGCCATGATCTGGCAGAGGGCCAAAGTTGCCAAAGGAAGGTCCAGAATCAAAAGATTCGTAACGAGGGCCTGGCGGATCATGGGGGCCAGGTTCATGCTATGGGCACGGCCGTTGAACACTGCGCGCAAAGGCCGAAGAACGGGAGGTAAAAAGAAAGGATACTCACGGCGCCAGAGCGACCACCGATGGAGAGTTCCGTTTTGCGGCCATCCTGGACGTTCGAGTTGATGTCATCAAAATCCTGATCGTTCCCGAGAGCGCTGAGCTTTGAAGAAGGAAGCGGAATGTTGTGAAAACTAGATGCGCCAGGTGAATCAATCGATTGTGATCCTCGGAGGCCCTCCAGATAGAGTAGGACTTGATAGGAGGCGTCAGGGGAGTGGAGCGAATGTGAATGCGGAAGGAATACCTTTCTCGTTGGGAGCTAC
>JBBPLV010001360.1:0-10092 GCA_038089975.1 Boletellus ananiceps | reverse complement strand
CTACGCACATACACTTGGCAACACTGCTTTAGTCATGGCACTCCCAGGATTTCCTCGAAAACTCGTACACTCCTTCAAAACAAGCATCGATCTCATGTGCAGAAGAGGCAAAAAAAAGTCATTTGATGTGTGCAAACCACACGCCTACCTTTCGCGCTCGAAACGCTCTTTCTCACAGACGATTGCGCCTGCACCGATTACATGCCAACATTTCACAACCCTGGCAGCGCTAAAAGAGGAGGATTGATAGGTTCAGTTCGAGCAACTCGGGGCGCTGTGTGAGGACTCACAAAGAGGTACAGTGGCAAGTGGTGGCCGCAACTCTGACAGTTCCCGCCTCCGGATCGGTAGCGCCATTGGGTGTGGCTGCATTCGTGGTCTACTCGCAATCGCTCCATCATCTCGCGGACGAGACGTTGTCGCATCGGGTCCGTGTTGACCGTGGCCTTTGGCCGACGAGATTGTCCAGAGGAGGCCAATGGGGATGCCGACGTTGATTGTGATCCCGAAGTCGATGCGAACGATGGCATGGTCACTGAAGTCGGCCGTGCGGAAGAGGATGCGGACGCGGAAGTGAGTACGGTTGGGGTCGATGCGATGTGTCGTCCAGTCGAGCTGGAGGTGGGTTGATAACGTTGCCCGGAAGCCTGAGTCACAGGCCATGCAGGGGCTGTAGGTCGGGCAGGAATGACGGGTTGTGCTGGTGCAGGGAGCCGCGCTGGGGCAACTGCTGGTGGTGCCGGTGCAGGCCTTGGAGCCGCAGGCGGATGCTCGCGGCCCATAAAAGGGTTGCGTGCCGGGGCGGCGGGGGCGTGGACGAGATGTGCCCGCTGCGGTTGTACGTTGCGTCGTGCAACCTGCTCCCGACCTCCAAGCTGTGCATTCACCCTCTCTTCGGCCGCCACCAACAGACGCCGTTCATCCCATTGCGGACACGCGCACGATTTCCATCGTGCGCGACAGAGATAACAAAATTCGGTTCGGCATCGGCACGTCATATGGAAGCAGCCAACGTTGAGCTCAATCATCTGTGAACAACCTGGGCAGCGGGCCCATCCAGCAGTACGACCGAGCTCGAGGACTTGAGCTGCGTCTGCATCCGGACGGCACGCATGAGTCCAGTCGCCAGGGTGCTGCTCCCGACATTTCCCACATGTTTGCCTTCTACAGTTGGGTGCGGGGCACGTGTAAACTTTGTTTGAGAACAAGCCTTCTGAGACGGGTCCCAGGAACCGGCTGCAGGTAGGAGAGGAACAGTAGACACGTTTGAGGGTACCAAACTCGCGCTCTTTTTCTCGGAATGTCGTGATGAGTACTTGTGAGAGATGAGGTCGGACCTGTGTGAAAGGAATGTTTTGCCTGCAGCAGCGAGGAGGATAGAGCGTTTCGTCCCTCGTCGAGGACTGGAACAGATCTGTGACGCAACCAATGTCATAGTAATGACCACAGGGTGCACGAATTTCCGCGCCGCGGATGGGATCTTGGCAGATGACGCAGTCATGCCCAGTCGGGCTACCAACAGCGTCACCTTAGCATGAAATGCAGCGTAAACGAATTTGATTTGGACACACCGATTGGCTACTTGGGATCTTGGCGCGGTAGTGCCAGTATTTGTCGAGCCAGGCTTGGATGCTGGCTGTGAGCCCAAGACCCAGTCCACCACGGAGGAGAACCATCCTCCCCATGTCTGGGATGGTCCGGTGTTATTTCTGTGGTAGAAATAGTCAATGCCAAGCACCCAACGTGACACAGCCACCCCTACCTTGTGGCACGCACAGGTGGTTGGTTCCCATTTTGCTGGGTTCGCGTCCTTGGATGTGCCCGGATCCCTCAACCGAACTGGAATGACGATGGCAAACACCAACTCACCCACTGGCACGACCATTTGGTTGAGGAACTGCTGCACGTGGCGTCTGTACTGCTGGCCTCCCAGGTTCGGCACCGACGTCCTCGCCAGCAGCGACGCGCTGTGCCAACGTCCGATCTTGAGCCAACGCGTGCGCCTGCTGTAACAGATCATTCATAGCAACGTCGTGATCTGACAATCGTTCACCGGCGCCCACTCTGCGGGCGAAAAACGTTTGTATCTCGTCCATTTCGTCGAGACTGAGCTGGTTTACGAGCGCCAGCAAGTCTTGCTCATAGGCACTTTCGACTCTCTCCCTTGACGCGAGTCTCCCGGGAGGGGCGCGCCGGGAAGGGCCGGCAACGTTCATGGGAGAGGGAAGAAAGAACTCGGGGATTAGGCGCCTTCGGGGCCTCCCTTTTGTACCCCCTTCGACACGTGCAAGTACATCAAGTTCGCGCCTTCTAGCGATTTTCAGCTAGACCGGACTTTGTGCTTGTCTGGATTCCCTACACGTAAATCGGCCCCGAGCTATGCGCTGTTGGCAATGCAGCCCGAGGGACTGCCACATCGCATAACCACTCGTGCTAGGTCCATCGTGGCAACTTCAACGTTGCATAAAAATTATAAAACAATTACGTAATCAGAGCAGTGTAACCCCATGAGAATGGCGATCGCGTGAGCCATCCTATTGAAGTTGTTCAGTTCTTGAAGCTTGAAGCTTAAGCCATGGTAATCTGTATACCACCCCTCCAAGTCGAAGCCCGCAGCGTCTTCGACCTGAGCAGATGGTCCGTGCCAATACCCTGCTCGAACATTGTTTGGTTACATTTGCGATTCATCCCGCCTATCTCGGCCACCATCGCGACAAGCCGTCGTTCTGTACATGTCGATCGCTTATGCCTCCGAACTTTTGTAGTTGTTTCTTTCCGGCCACCTGCGCTTCCACAGAATCAATTGCCTGTTCCGAGATCTCTCCTCGTTGTAGTACCAACTGGCGGCACCTTAGGAACTGCACCTGTCTCGGTTTTGCTAAAGGGTTTGACAGCCGTTGGCCGTGAACAGGCCTTGCCAACGCACGACATGTGCATGTCCCCATCGTCGAATGGTTACGTCTAAGAATTTCCACGACAGCTTGTACAATATTTCAAAACAACACCGAGCTTCATCTACAGAAGAAGTAAGAAGAATCTTTTAACATATACAAACTCCTCATGCCTACCTGTCGAACTCGAAGCGCTCTTTCTCAGACGGTTGCGCCTGCACCGATTACATACCAACACCCCACAATCCTTACAACGCTGAAAAAAAGGGTTGATAGATTCAATTCGAGCAACCCTGGGAGCTGTTGTACCACTCACAAAGAGAAGTAACAGGCGCTGGTGGCCGCAACTCTGACGGATTCCGCCTCCGGGTCGGCGGTGCCATTGGGTGTGGATGCGTTTGTGGTCTACCTGCAATTGCTCCATCATCATGCGGACGAGACGTTGTCATATTGTGTCACCGGACTTTGCCCAGGGAGGTTGTTCAGAGGAGGCGGACGTAGATGGCGATATTGAAGCTGATCGTGTGGAAGCAGGTGTAGATCCAGATGCCGAGGCCGATCCTGCGGAGGCATCTCGCGCATTGCATCATGCAGCCGGGCCCCTTCCAAGTTGTGCGCCCACCCTCTCTTCAGCAGTCACCATCAGACGCTGTTCATCCCTAAAAACACTCGCATGTCCCCCAGCGCGCGTGACAGACGTAACAAAATTCGGTTCCGCATCGACATGTCATGTGAGAGCAACCGACCTCGCGCTCGATCATTTGTGAACACCCAGGGCAGTGGGCCCATCCAGCAGCACGGCCGAGCTCGAGGACTTGGACGGTGTCTACGTCTGGACGGCACACATGGGCCCGTTTCCCAAGATACCGCTCCCGACATATCCCACACGTTCGCATTTTGCAACCTCGTGCGGGGCATTTATAAGCTTTGCTGCCAAAAATGCCTTCTGAGACGGGTCCTAGAAACTGGCTGCAGGTAGGAGAGCAGCAGTAGACACGTTCGCGGATACTGAACTCGCGTTCTTTTTCTCGGAATGTCGCGATGAGTGCTCGTGAGAGATGAGGTCGGACCTGCGTAAAGGGAATGTTCTGGCTGCAGCAGCGAGGAGGATAGAGCGTTTCGTCCCTCGTCGAGGACTGGAACAGATCTGTGATGCAAGCAATGTCGTAGTAATGACCACAGGGTGCACAAATTTCCGCGCCGCGGATGGGATCTTGGCAGATGACGCAGTCATGCCCAGTCGGGCTACCAACAGCGTCGCCTTAGCATGAAATGCGGCGTAAACGAACTTGATTTAGACACACCGGTTGACTGCAGTGCGTCTTAGCACCGTGGTGCTTGTCGGGCCAGGCTCAGATGCGGGTTGTGAACCAAAGACCCGCCCCACGACAGAGGAAAACCACCCTCGCCACCTCTGAGACAGCGCGGGGCCATTCCTATGCGGGAGAAAATGTCAATTTTTAATCAAGCGTTAAACACGACACCACCCCTACCTTGCACGCACGGGTCGCTGATTCCCATTTTGCTGGGTTCCCGTCCTTGGATGTACCCAGATCCCTCAACCAAATTGGAACGACAGCGGCAAACACCAACTCACCGACGACGGTTTCGATGAAGGACTGCTACGCGTCGTGGGGCCTGTACTGCTGGCCTCCTGGGTTCGGCATCGACGTCCTCGCCAGTAGCGATGCGCTGCACCGGCATCCAATCTTCGTCGAGGTCGAGAGCGACGTGTTGTACCAGCGTCCAATCTTCGTCGAGGTCAGCAGCGACACGTTGTACCGGCGCCCAATCTTCGTTGAAGTCGGTAGCGACGCGTTGTACAGGCATCCAATCTTCGTGGGGATTAGCAGCGATGTGCTGTGCCAACGTCCGATCTTCGTCGAGGACAGCCAACGCCTGCACCTGTTGTAACAACTCGTTCATAGCAACCTCATGATCCGACAATCGTTCACCGTCGCCCGCTCTGCGGGCGAAAAACGTCTGCATCTCGTCCACTTCGTCGAGACTGAGCCGGTTGACGAGTGCCAGCAAGTCCTGCTCATAAGCACTTTCAACTCTCCGGCTCTCCCTAGGTGCGCGTCGCCCAGGAGGGACGATTCGTCTGGAGGGACTGGCAACGTTCATGGGAAAGGAAGAAAGGAATTGGGGAATTAGGCGCCTTCCCGTTTGCATCCTGCCGACACGTGCAAGTAGCGTTATTGCTGCATGTAGGTACAGCATCAAGTTCCTTCTATGGCAACATTCTATGCATCAAGCGAACGGTTTTCGCTACTAAACGTTGTAGATGATAGATCGCCTTGCCCTCGCACAAGGATCGGTCCATCTTGGTGTCACCTGTGACACTAAACAACCTATAGCTTTGCGGCTACCATCTCATCGCAGACGCGACGGCCCGAATGTGTTTGTACTACTGACTTCCAGATTATATCTGCGACCACGTCTGGATGGGTTTGAACGATCTATAGTCGCCGATCAACGAGACAGTGCCATAGACCACAAATCCCGAACACATACGAGGTGTCCTGCTTCTGGTACTGAAGTTGCGCTTGCGAACTTCCATATTCCCCGTGACGCATTGTGCAGCACATCGTGGTGCCATTCGGCTGGTCTTTGGATTAATCATTTGTCAGTTCATTTAGTTTTATGAGAAATCAATGCTCACATGAAGTCAATAGTCCCGCCATACGTGATGTGTGTGGGGATCTCTTCCATAAGGTGGGGCAATAATCTATATGCGGCACTATGCGCCCGGTGGTCCCGGTAGGTGGCCTTCGGTAACACATCTCATTGCCGTCGCGAGGCTAAATATTACAGAACTCACAGCTTCTTGTTTCTTCGTGCACTTGAGCGTCACACCTTTCCGGTCCGGGTATTCGGCTGTTGGCAATGTTCGAAAACCATGTTCCTGTTCAATTTTTTGTACTTGCTTCCGTCCAGAGAAATTTAGAAACGGGCTTACCGCGTATATCCTTAGGATGCGTCCATCCCATTTTCGCCACGTTGGTCGGCTCTTCAATGACTCGTATGCAGCTTCTTTGGTCTCCCAGACATCTCGTCTATTTTCCGCACCGCGGATGAGGTGCGAGCCAAACGTTTCTCCGTATTTTCCCATGATCATTGGCTCGAAAAGATGCATTGATAAGAATTTGACCTGCGGAAAGAAGGTCGTAGATAACATTCTTTCAAACGTTCAAAAGATGAGCGGTGACGATCGTGCATTGGAAAAATAGAACAAGGCTCACATCGCTGCCGCACCCATGGAATGACCCACTGCTACCAAGTTGCGTTTCGAAAAGTCCACGTCCACACTGCTACCCATCCCAGCGAGGAAAGCATGGATACTTCGTGCATAATCGTCCCACGAAACTGGACATGAACCCCGATATAGAAATAGGCATGGTCATGTCAAGAATGTGCGCGGGACGTTATGGTCATGACATACACACGCCGTATCCCCAAGCAAGGACCTCTTCATTCATTACGGCCGCGTCACCGTGATTCGGTGCGTCAAAGGACCACATATCCTGGATCTGAAAAGGACATCCGCTGGTTGCCTGTTCTTGTTCAAACAGGCGGTAGATGACCGGCTCCCAATGTTCCTTGTGGAACCCGGCCCCGTGTGTAAACACGAGCGTCAGCGCGGTTCTTTGTGCCATGCCATCATCCCAGTTTGGGTTCGTGCTCTGCCCGATATTTGTATCCGAGCCTTTCTCTGATTCCGCGCCTGTCTGAGTCCAATAGCGTTTTGCGCTGACGAGGAAAGGTACGTGGGGACGGGGATCAAACACATAGCTCTTGGAGAACACCATAGAGATCGAGCTGATAGGCCAAGTTCGTCGCGAAGTGTGTGTTGAGACCAGTTTGCTAGCTCATCCGTGGCGTGCTTCACCTCAGCTTATATGCGCAAGGTGAAGAAGGCTATCCGCGAGGCAATGTCCTAGGTATTCTAGGACCCTACTCGTCCAGCGCCGCTCTTCTTCAGTTGCGGTGGAACTTGGATGACATGGATCTAGTTATCGAGGACACTGCTTGGGGTGGTGTCCGAATCCGGTCAGTCTTGTTCCGCCGTGACATGGCACGCGCGGTCATTCCCTGAGCAATCGCAGTCCAGTGACGCACCTGGGAGCCCGCCGTTCATTTGCCATCTGATTGAAACAACGCACACAGCATCCTATCATCGCAACAAGGCTCCAACTCGACAGGTTTATCTTCCCCGGGTTGAGTGTAGGCACTGGGCTCCTTGCTTTGTTCCCCGCAAATTTGCTCGCTGCCTGCATTGGCGGCCTGTCTGTCAGTGGCGTGATACGCGGCCAACTTACCTAGGTGCTACCAACTTGGTGTTCCCTGTTCCGGCGTTTATCGGCGCTTCGGCGGTCATCTTAGAGTTATGACGTAATTATCTTGGGAGAATGCAAAGGGAATGTGACAAGGAACGCCTCCAAGTCGTCTTGAAGCCAGAAGAGCAATACTGGTGGTGGCTGTCCAACTAGCGATACGCTTGCAATGCCATACTGCTCGTCAAGTGTTCCTATAGAGAAGACGACGTGAATCATTACACGAGATCGATAGAGGTCCCATGCTACTTGTGTACAATTCTTTGTAACAGCCTACAGTCTATAGAGTGCTGGCACTGACAGGCAGTGTCCAACCCTGACACCCTAGGCTCCATGCGGTACTTGAAAGGAACAGGATGGCTTTGAGCCAAGTCAGATCAGCACATGCGATCAAGGGTTTGGCAAGGGGGATATACTGACATGCCAATACCGTCGGTGGATTTCGGTTCCATATTGATCTCCACACGTCCTTGGGCTGCAACAGATCGTACGTCGCCAAAACCTTGTTGAAAATCGACCACAGTGAGGTGTCCGCAAAGTGTCTGCCAACGCAAACACGTCGACCGAATCCAGAGGTAATGCTGTCAATGTCGGAGGGCTTGAGGGAGCCGTCCTCGTTGAGGAAGCGTTCTGGACAGAATTCGTGGGCGTTGAGATTCCTGTCCTCGTTTCTGGACATCGGCTTGCAGGATAACGTGAGCTTGAGAAATGAACAACAAGGAAGCTGACTGACCAAACATTTGCCAAAACGACAGCACCAGCAGCACGAGTCAAGTCCATGCCGAGTGAGTTGAGAAACATCACGTCACATACCCCTTGGAATGTGGTACCCTTGGTAAACGTCGTCGTCCGCAGCGGCACGGGGGAGCGCTATCGTCTGTCTCGTCAGCAGGAGTACATAGAAGGCCACAGAGCATACTCACACAATGGCAGGAGAGGGCTGTACCTGAGCACTTCACGGATGGTGGCATCTATGTACAACAGCGTGGGACGGTCTTCAATCGCTGGAAGCCTGGCCTTGCCAACCACAGCGTGAATTTGTGCTTGGGCCTCCTTCTGTGCGTCCTGAGCAATTACCACCATGAGGAAGAAAGTCAAGATGACAGAGTTGGACAATTATTTGATACCTGTCAGGGTTGGTGGGCCTCGGAAAGAATAGTAATACGCAGCGACTCCAAAGCAGCTGAGAGAAATCCAACGAGTGAAAACCGAGCTGAGGAAATGAATACACACCCAAAAAGCCAGTTGCTGTTACATCCTTGAGCCTATTCATCCAAGTCGTGTCATTGACCTTGGAATCCTCCTCGACACTCTGAAGTGCATCATGCATCATCGATGGCGACGGGTTACCATTCGCCTTCACGGACGATCAGTTGAGCATTCCAAGAAGAATCATATTTCTCATTACCAGCTTTCTCATCGCGAAGTCAAAGGGTTTCTCGCGGTACTCTTTCGCACACTCTCGAGCAACCGCTAATCTCTGTCTGAAAGTCATCCCGGGTAACGACGATGGGTGCTTCAAGACTATGACAATCAACAATCCAAATCTGATCGAAAAGTCTTAATATACGAATTACTCACCTGCTGTGAACGCGCTGACAATAATCGCCACGTCAGGACGCATGGCAGGTGCAACAATATCGAGTACTCTTGCGGCAATGTCGACCATGTAATCCTTCCTCGACTCCGGGTCGTAGCCGTATACGCTGTTAAGTATGAGTGATGCGGTACACCTGATTGGAGTGCCTCAGCGTTGTATCACATTACAAATGGGTCAATAATCGAACGTACTCGAGCACGTGAAGAATCGCTTGTGAAGTCGCCATCTTCTGCCATAAGGCATGAGAGCAGAGTTGAAACCCAATCCACTCCTACAAACACGCGTTAATATTTGCAGAGTTGGAAGTGAACAGAGAGACCCACAGTTCGTTTGTGAGGAGGAAGGGGCGGTCCGAGTAGTTGCGAGAACGATTGCCAAGCAAATCTTTCGCGACTGCTTCGGAATTTACGATGATGATGTCCCTTCCCAACAGTCTGGCATGTACCGAGTCACCTGTAGGGGTGTTTGTGAGGATGCGCGACGCAAACATCCAACGTGCCAGGATCTACCGTATTTTTGGACCACTCCATGTATGTCAGCCATGGGGCATCTATGTCAATCCCGATGACGTTCCCGACTCATGGCAAGCCAGAGGGACCGGGTGGTAAGGAACGGGACTCGCTTCTGAGATACCGGCGTCCGATATCGAGGGCAACAACACAGACTATAGCGACTGCAAGAATGGTTCCCCAATCCGACCACATACTGGGAGGACGGGAATGAAGGCCATGTTTTGGTGCACGCGATTATGTCGAGAACTGTGAGGAACGGATGAATCGGAAAAGGGACGCCATGACGTGACTTACCATGATGGCACTTTGGACGCAGCCACCGTAAAATACGTAGGTCAACTTGACGAAATAGATCCATGAAAGATACCAAAGTATCCAGAAGGTTCATGAGCAGGCGGCGCAGAGCACTGCCCATATACACAGTTCGCGTTGCATGTTGCCCGAGCTCCCCGCTGCCAGATAACTTTCCGGATTAGTCGCTTGCTCACAAACACCGTGTCGATAACGCCAGCCTAGCAGACTTTTACCGTACCCTTGACAAAGCGAAGGAAAATAATAGCCTTTGGTTGCGACTGGCTGAGACCGATCCTCCTTGGTATTGAGTGACAGCCTGTGAACCTTGAGCCTCACAGGTCGTGAGCACCCTCAGTGAGCGCTCCCCGATCATGAACAATACGTCCTCGCATCTCCCAGAAGAGCAAATTGCTGCAAGCTCAGTTGAACTTTGAGGATATTTCGACCGCGTCTGTCTT
>JBBPLV010001359.1:0-10099 GCA_038089975.1 Boletellus ananiceps | reverse complement strand
GCCTAGCCAAGAGTACAGGCATTCTTTCATACACCAATACTTTGTTTATATCTGTTTATGTGCAAATGATATTCAATGAACAATCAGAAAGTGTCAAACATTGGAACAATTTTGTGAGTCACTGTATGTCTGCACCTACAGAATCCTCCATCGAACCCTCTTCCATATCATCAACTGTGGAAGTGAAAATGTAATCCTAGGAATGCCCTGGCTCAAAGTAGCCAACCCCACCATCAATTGGACTGAGCATGCCCTCGCCATCCCCATTGCCTCAGATCAGACCAACAAGCTCAATAACCAGTACATTGCTGATGAGCTCTGACATGCTGCTAAGCTTTGCTCTCCCCCTCCCTTGACTCCTTGGCCCATCAGACACATCAATGCTGATGAGGTCTATGACAAACATCTCTATGACTATCTGGGATATGAAACCCAGGATCAGTTCAATGATCAAGCTGTAGAAGTCCACTCCCTCCAACAAATGATCAAATGAGGAGTACAATACTATCAGAACATTAAACCCAAAAGGGCCAAATTTGTTGCCAAGCTCACCACAGCTATGGACCTTGCTATGAAAGCAGAGCCTAAACCCAAGGTCGCCTTACCTGAGGAATATTCTACCTTCTCTTCACTCTTTACCAAGGAAGCCACTGACCATGTTCCCCCTTCCTGCCCCTATGATCATGAGATCAATCTTGACAAGTCCTTCATTCCTAAAGTAGGGAAACTCTACCCACTTTCCCCAGACAAACAGAAAGCCACAGAGGCTCCCCTTGAGGAAAATCTCTGTGCTGGAAAGATCTGCCCTTCAAATTTCCCCCAAGCATCTCTCTTCTTCTTCATGAAAAAGAAGGATGGTGGTCTCCAGCCCTGCCAAGACTATTGCTACCTCAATGAACACACTGTCTGAGATGCCTACCCCCTTCCCCTCATCTCCAACCTCATTGATAAACTTCATGATGTCAAAGTTTTCACCAAGTTTGACGTGCAATGGGGTTACAACAATGTCTGTATCAAGGATGGACATCAATGGAAAGTGGCCTTTATTATCCACAAAGGCCTCTTTAAACCCATGGTAATGTTCTTCAGACTTACCAACTCCCCTGCCACATTCCAACACTTCATGAACAACTCATTCAGAGACCTTATGCTGAAGGATGTCTCATCATCTACATGGACAACCTCCTCATCTTCTCCCCTGATGCCAAAACCCATGAGGAATGAACCAAGCATGTCCTTCAATGGATGAAGGAACTTGATCTCCATCTCAAGATCAAGAAGTGCAAGTTCACCACCTCCAAGGTTGAATACCTTGGAATGATTGTTAAACCGGGACAACTTGCTATGGACCCTGTCAAACTTGCTGGAATTTCTGAGTGGTCTGTTCCTCAGAAAGTCAAGGATGTCCACTCGTTCCTTGGTTTCACTAACTTTTATCAGTGATTCATTCCTGACTATTCCTCCCTTGCTCATCCTCTTATTGACATGACAAAGAAGAATCTTGCTTGGAACTGGACACCCCAATGCCAGGATGCCTTTGATGCCTTGAAACCTATCTTCCTCTCACAACCTGTCCTCCACCTCCCCGACCCCAACCACCCCTTTGCTATTGCCACTGGTACCTCCAAACATGTGTCCAGAGGTGTCCTCCTCCAGACTGATGTCAATGGTGATCGGCATCCTTGTTCATACCTCTCTCAGTCATTCTCTCCCACTGAATGAAACTATGATATCTATGACCACGAACTCCTTGCTGTCATCCATGGTCTCAAAGCATGGAGACATTACCTCCTTGGATCTCTCTTCCCTGTCCAAGTCTTCATGGATCACAAAAACCTTATGTTCTTTCATCAATCCCAAAAGCTCAACTGTTGCCAAGCTCAATGGCTCCTTGACCTTGCTGACTTTGATCTCAAAATGATCCATGTCCCTGGGAAACTTCTCTCTGCCCCCAATACCCTCTCCCATTGCCCTGACCTTCTGCCTGCTGATGACTTGGACAATGCTGACACTGTCATGCTTCCCCCCTCTCTCTTCATCAATCTTATTGATGCAGAACTCTCTTCCAAACTAGCCATCTCCTCCTCCTCTGACCCCCTTGTCCTCAATTCACTTTGTGCTCTGGATAGAGAAGTGCCCCTTAAGTTCTGCTCCCACCTCTCTGACTGGCACTTCAAAGCTGGTGTCCTTACCTATCAGGGTTGTGTCTATGTTCCTGCTGACTCTGACCTTCGTCACACCATTGTTGCCCATTCCCACAATCACCCCTCTGCTGGACATCCCAGTTATCTTAAAACCTGCTAGCTCGTCACCTTGGAATTCTGGTGGCCTGGCCTTGCCCAATTTGTGTGACAATATATTGATGGCTGCTCAATTTGTCAATAAAATAAGGTCAACACCCACTTGACAATGCCCCCCCTTGTGCCTATCCCTTCCCACTGCTCCCACCCCTTCCAACAGGTCTCCTGTGACCTGATCACTGGCCTCCCCTCCTCTTCTGACTTTGATGCCCTCCTGGTTGTGGTCGACCATAGTCTTAATAAGGGGGTAATTCTCTGCCCCACCAAGCAAACTGTGACCACTGAGGAAATCACTACCCTTTTTTTTCACAGGGTCTACACCCGATTCAGATTGTATGACAAAATTATCTCAGATCAAGGTCCTCAATTTGCTTCCACCTTCGCAAAAGAACTCAGAAATCTCCTCAGATACTCCCTGTCCCTTTCTACCATCTACCACCCCAAATCTGATGGTGAAACAGAACATGTGAACCAAGAGGTCAAGACATATCTCAAGATCTTCTGCCAAGAGAATCTATCCTCATGGTCTGAGATGATCTCCCACACCAAATTTGCCCACAATCACCGCCCTCACTCTGCCACAGGAAAGTCTCCATTCATTCTCATGATGGGCTTTGATCCCCATCCACTTCCCACCATTATCTCTGACACTTCTATTCCCACAGTAGAGGCATGCCTCAAACTTCTCTCCACAGCATGAGATGAAGCCCTTGCCACCTATGCCCTTGCTCAACAGGTCATGAAATCCCATTCCTCTTAAAGATTCAAACTGTTCACCAAGGGAGACAAGGTCTGGCTTGAAGCCAGAAACCTCAAATGACACATTGCATTCCCAAAACTTGCCCCAAAACATGAAGGACCCTTCACTATCACCAACGTCCTATCTCCGATCACATACAAGTTATGCCTCCTGAAGACATGGAAGATTCATAATGTATTCCATGCTTCTCTTCTAACTCTCTATTGGGAGAACAATGTCTACAGGAAGAATTTCCAGAAACCTCCACCTGACCTCATCTCAGGAGAAGAAGAATATGAAGTGGAATGAATCTTATATCACTGGAGTTCTTCAGCTAACCAGCAATTTCTTGTCTGCTGGAAAGGTTATATACCTCAGGATGACTCCTGGGAACCTGAGCAGAACCTCAAACATTCAAGGTCTGCTCTCACCAAGTATAAGAACCTTCATCTGTCTGCATTCTCCCACTAAGTCTCTTCATCCTCAACCACCACCATCACCTACCATGTCCAATGCTCCTCTCACCCACCATGTCTTCACCCACCTCATCTGCCCCACTCCTGACCCTGACAACAACTCTCGTCTCCTCATGTCCCTGATGCTGGGAGACTCTAGCCTTGCCCTTATCTTAGATCCCAGACTCCAGGCTGGTTCTCCCCTCAATGCCTTATGTCTCGCTTACATGTAGAACATATCCCTTGGCAACTATGTCTGATATCTCACAAGAGCCACCAACACAGGCATGGCCAGAACCTTCCTCCCAGGAACACTTCAGCATCTATGGACATGACAACAAGACATCCTCCTCACAGCCCTTTACCAACTCAGTATGGATGAGATCCTCATTGAGGTTGATGCTGAAGCTTACACCTTAGCTCTGCTAGACCCCATGCCCCCTGGTGATTCTTCCCCATCCCCACCTGGTCTCCCCTCCCCTCACCTCATCAATGTTCCTTTATCTGTGCTTGCCTCTGCTCTTTGCTGCCCCACACCCCTTCATCGCACAGAAACTCTTATAGACCCTGCAGGAACCACCAGTCCCACTATCTATCATGTCACGTTTGATGCTCCCCCATCCACTTTGCCATCCCTTCTCATACCTGAGGAAGAAGATGCCCTTGACCAGGCAGAAGCCATTGACTACCCCATGGCTATCCCCATTCCCTCGACCCATCCTCACTATCATGAATGATGTTTCCAATGTGGATACTTGGGACATATATGAGTCCACTACCAGTTTTACCAATGCCCGTCATGCCTAGTCTTCTACCCTGGTCATCTACAGTCCTGCTGCCCCCTTTGTTGCATCACCCCTCCTCATTCTGCTGTGTCATCCTCCCCATGCTCAAGTAGGTCTTCCAGATGACCCTCATCTGCCTCTTCATTGTCTGTCACATCCAACCAAGCAATCACAGAGTGGCCCTCCACTTGGTCCTCCAACAACAACCCTATCTCTGTCCTTCCCCCTATCCCCATGGTCACAGCTGCCCCAGACTTCGACTCCAACATTGCCCATACCATCTGCACAGGACAGACACTTACATCCCAAGAGGCTTGTGCTCTGACCCAACAAGGATCCACAGGTTATCTCACACCCTTCTCTGAAGGAGAGGTGATTCCTGATAATGAGGGAGGAGACAATCTATTTGATGACAGTGCATATGCCAACATGACAGGTTCCCAGGGTCCCTCTTCTCATGACTTTTAGTTCAAACTAGTAGTTTCAACACTACTAAGGGGGTAATGTTATGATTTGCCCCTTTCCTTTTCCTTTATCCCTTTTCTTACCATTGCTGCTGACATATTCCTTATTACTTTGTTGTCTGACCGGCTGGACTCTTTGTCATTTCTCTTTAGTCCTTGTCTGATCCAACTCAGACTTCTTTCTCCTTTCTTGACACCTGTGTCATCATTGCTTATACTTCTGTCTGATCTAACTTGGACCTCTTGTTGTTCTTTCTCTCCTTCTCCCTTATGTGGTAGTTGGTCTATGCACTCTTCAGACTAGTATATAAACCCTCATCATCTAGCATGTACCCTAAGCTAGACTTACCTGGCATACCCTTGCAATCTACTATTGTAGCCCTTTGCCTTTGCTCCTTGTCCACCAACAAGGACTTCTCCTTGTCTGGAAGTACCCTCATCACTGTAGGAAGACCCTCTGGATAATGTCCCTTGTCTTGAAGGTATCTAGTCCTTTGTCCTCACCCCCTCTGTCCACTAGGTCCATGCTTGTCCCTACCCAGGGCCAAGCATAACATTGTATCTATCTGCACAGATGTGGAGCTATGGAAGTTTAACCAATAAAGGACAGACTTTTGACCTAGATGAGTTCTCAGTTTCTATAAGCAGTCATTTGCCTGCCCAATTCATAATTGGATCTCCTCTTTTACCAGATCATCCAATCCAGCATTCTTCAAGGAAGAAGCCCCAATGGATGATGGCATCCACACCAGAAGATTTTCCACAGAAGTTTCAATATGAGACTCCTCAACATCATCCTCAACATCATCTTCCTGGACTCTCCAAAAAATTCTCTCTTTTTTCTCATCCTCCAGAGCCTCAGAATTTTCCTATTCACAAAAGGCAGGATCATCTCTCTGCAAGGAAGAATCATCCAGCTCCATACCAGCCAGGGTAAGATTGGCTGTCTCATTGAACTTAGCTATTCTTGTGTAAAGCCTTTGTTGCTTTTGGGCTATTTTAGCCTTTTGAATAGCAGATGGATTAGGAGGCAAGCAGTGGAGATCTGCCCTCAATGTATCTCTATTCCACACATATTGCAATTAGACACCTCAGAAAGACTGATAGTCACTTACTGATCATTCTCAATACTAATTCCTTCCACCAACCAAGCCACAGATGCTTCTTTGGTGGAAGCTCCATATTCTGCTTCCACCAAATTCAATCTCATATCAGCCAATGTGGGTGCTTTCATATGGAGTGTATTAATTAAGTTATACTGCACAAAGATAGAACAATAACCAGGACCTACCTTTGTCCATTTGTAAACTGTATATATCCAGAGCTTTACCTCTTTTATGGTCCACACTTTCAGCCTCTTCCAACCAAGCTTCAAGCTGGCTAGGTGGGAGTGATGTACTCAGTTCTTCAAATGGTCCTTTGGTTGCTTCTACACCCTTCAATGCTGACTGGTGTTTACTCAACAAAGTCTTCACTACACATATTGTAAATAGCTCCACAACATGGCAAGGCAATGAAAGACCATAACATACCTAATCCAACCAGCTTTTTCCAGTTGGAATCTCTCATGTGATCATCATAGAGTTCTTGACAGTAGGTCAGAGACATTGATCTTACAGCAGGGGAGATTTTATTAAAAGAAGACCAGAGAGTTTCCAGTATCTCTCCATCAATATGACCAGCCCCTCACAGGAACATGAGGCTAAACCTGGGAAAACACTCAGGTCTGTGAGCACTCAGATGAAATTTGCCAACTGCTGGCACAATCTCCATGTCATCTGGCAAGGACAAGGAGGAATAATTTTCTACCCAGGTAGAAAAATTCTTGGACCACTAGCAAGCCACATCATAGATAATCAAGGCTCTTTGTATACCATCCGACTTGTAGGACACTGCTTGACAAATGGAGTAGTCAATATTTTTTTGCCTTGAAACCCATCATCAAACTGTCAACAAGTCAATTGAGTGAGAGTGAGAGAATATGCCTACTGTTCTCCCTTATAAAAATCAACCACAAAATGTGGGACAAAGCAACCATGTCAAGCACAGGCAGTAGCACCCACACTAGTTGCACACAAATTGGTCCTATTTGTATTGGCATCATTGCCTGCACAATAGTTCTGACAAGTTGACTTCTACAAATACCCAACAAATTTTAGTAGTAAATCAGGATGATTGATTGAAATACATACATCCTTATTGTCTGTGGCAGATGTTATATGGACTTGGTATGCATCATTGGCCACCATATAGACCAGGCCATCAGCAAGAGCTACATCATCCTCAGGATGTTTCATTTTCATATACTGAGCAGTAAAGTTTCCATCAACCACATAACAGAGAGCTATAGTGTCACTTGTTTTTCTCTGTCAATAGAAATAGGTGTCACCTGAGAGAATACATTCACCTATCATACTCATTGACCCACCCCTTAGGCAAATTTATACCTGGTTGAAAACAAGCAGGACAAAAAAGAGCCAAATCTTGCTCTTTTTTGATTTGTCAGGTCTTTCCACATCCTTGATACTCTCATTAACTCCTGGCAGTGGTCCTAATCATAAGATAAGCTATATGTGTGGCCAAAGTTGATGACATACTGGGAGTGAATTGTCATGATTCTCTGTCTACCCCTATCTTTTCCCTCATCATCCATCTTACCCTCTACCATGACTCTTCATTGGACACTTCCAATTCTCTCTTCTCTCTTCTCTCTTATCTTTTATCCCTTATCTATAACTCACTGTGACTCATTTCCTTATCTCTCTCTTATCTCACTTCACTTTGCTTTTCTTCTCTCTCTTCTCTTCCCCTTGCTTCTCTTCACTTCTTCCTTATCTCTGACTCACTGTCTTCACTTCACTTCACTTCTCCTCACTTCTCTTCGCTTCCATTCTTCCTTCTCACTTCTCATAAATCCCAGTGACTCATGACCTTCCCCTTTTATATCTGCATAGCTTGGTCTGTGCACTATCCCTCCAAGTATATAAACCTAGCCACAGACACCCTGTAACCCCAAGCTAGTCTTACTCAAATATTAGCCCCAACCCTTGAACCTTTGGGCCTCCATAAGGCCATCCCCAGGACCTCCACTGGTTATCCCTCAGGCCTCTGTTGGCCACCCCCTTGGGCCTCTATTGACCATCCCCTCAGGCCTTCCCAGGCCATACCCAGTGAGCCCTCTTCAGCTCTTACCCTGAACCCCAAGGAGTAGCTTTGCCCTCTCCTTGCATGGATACATTGAACTATAGAACCTTCACCAGGCTACTTGAGTCTACACTTGTCGCTATCCACACCAAGCATAACATGAATCAGGAAATGCACTGTTTGACAGCCTTCTAAACTTTGAATAGAAGCTTAAAGCTGAAGTTTTGCATTCTAGTACATCAATGAGAAAGTGGTCCAACACATTGAATGTAAAAGCAGTTTGTGGCTTTGATATACTAGAGGGGAAAAGGCAGGATTGTAGAAGCTGGAGGTGTTTATCCTTTTCATTGGCACCATTACACCTACACCACTTTATGGTGTGAACAAAAATCCCAGCTGAGTCCACCACTGTAAACTAATCACAGGACCACTCTGATCCATTTGGACCAGTATTCAGAGGACAGATATCTCCATTATGTCCTAGATTTAGAGTGAACCCATGATCCCTGAGAGATGTTTCTTCATAGAAATGACCACTCCACTTTTGGATCCTATGAAATGGAAGCATAGAGTGTGCCTTGACAGTACAGACTGTACACCACATATGATTCCCTGAGCATGAGAGACAACAGAGGCTGCTATTTGAGCTAGAACAGCTGGTACATTCACCTTGAGTTGGTGGAGGAGCTTTGGATTCAAGTAGGATGGAAAGGTAGACAGATCTAAATGGAATCCACTCTCAAAGGAAATCATTTTGGGTCTTTTTCTGGTGATTAGGTATTAAATCATATAGTGGCAATCCACTTACTTTTGTTCTCCTGGGTACGAAGGCAAACTCATCATGATTAGCCAGTAGCCCTTCCATCAGAACAGAGGTAGTCTGCTCCCCCTCAGGAAATGGAGGTTTTGGAACTTTTCTTCTAGGGGTATCTTCACCATCATCAGAAGACATATAATGGGAAGTTGCATCAACCTCTTGATAGGTGATTTTGCCTCTCCTTGTCCTAGTGGGTGTAAAAACTACCATGGATGCAGAACTAGATTGATGCTTTGATCCAGAACCATGTTTTGAACTCCTAGATCCAAAGAATGAAACCCTGGCATTCTTCAACTTTCAAGAATGAGACATTTGCTCTGGACAATTGTGGATGGAAGCCTTAGACTATTTTTCAAACTGGCCTTAGTAAGACATAAAAGCTCGAAATCTAAAGTGGTAGATATTGTAAACTTTATATAAAATCTCTAATTAGTGGTATGCAGCCGCCATTCCATTTGTGACAGAAGGACTGGCCTCTTAATCCCCAATCTATCATGCACATCATCCTTAGAGTAGTGCACAATTGCCACCCTCTCTCCTGTAGACCACATAGGCACAGAATATGCCAAAGCCTTTCCAGTGAACAAAATGCTAGTACTTGGAAGGTAACTGAATTCAGCATGGAGATCATCCAAGCTAAAAATGGCATCATGACCCTGATCAAGGCTAAGTAAATGATCATAAAAGGTGACAGCACCACCCTGGTCACAATGTCAAGGCATCATTTGGTTCACAATGACATCCACACCTGCATACACTGTGGGCCAAATGGGTAAGAGTATACACAACCTCTGAACAAGGAGCACAGCAGCATCTGTGTTTGCAGTCCACATATCTCAATGTACGACATGCAATATCGCATTCAGTAGCTGCTCCATTGGCTGTGTTGTCTGGAGCCGATTTTGGATGGTTTCTGATTTGAGGTTAGGTGTCGGGTACAGGTAATCTATTAGGTGCTAATACAGTGGCTCAAACAACTGTCCCAATGTTTGCTTGTTTTACACTAAAGCTGATATTCCCCAATATCCCCTAACCTGATCTAAACATGTTGGAGTATGAAAGAAAGAGCTCACTCTGGGCTACAGAATCACCCTATAGCTCAAAACATTTGGACCATATTTGAGTGAATGGCAGCCATTTCAAATCAGTGACTCATTGGGACAGTTGTTTGACTTATGCTTCTTATTACATACATTGGACCCTAGGATGCTGTAATATGCTTATATACCTTATGTAAGTGCTTGGTCATGACATATTTATGTAATTGGTGATGTGACAATATATATAAACCCTGCATTCATGAGTTTATTTCCCCATTCCTATCATGAAATCCATCTCCTCTGCTCAAAGAGACAATATTATCTCTCTAGCTTCCCTTGACATCTCCTGCAGGCA
>JBBPLV010001358.1:0-10117 GCA_038089975.1 Boletellus ananiceps | reverse complement strand
GATTACGTGACCGTTTTCTTTTTTCATGTCGACATCGGTGCTTATTTGGTGCTTCAAGATCCGAACGCGTCCCTTTGCAGTCTATCGGGTTACTATTTGGCGCAAGCATGATACGATCAGCAGACGGACACGCCTACGCGACTTGTCAACATCCGGCACACCACGCCTCCTCTCCCTACACAATGTTGCTTCATTACATAACGATGACCTGCAACGCAAAGTCGCCCAAGCCCGAGTGTGGTTGGTGCTTGGCGACGTCGCCAAGGGACCACAAACGGCGAACACGAGTCCGCCAGCCATCCCGAACAGAGACGCGGCGCAGTCGATGCGCAGTCGGCCAACCCTTTTGCACGAACCTCCGCGAAAACCATCGTGACATGATGACGTGGTGCTGCGACACATGATGGCTTGCGCCCAAGGTGCACATGTTCGGTGGGGCCCTCGATCGCTCCCAACTCTATGGCACCCTTCAACGTTGCAATGTCGGTCGCCTCGTCCTTGGGCGCAAACGAGCTTGGCCCACGACGGCCGAAATTGCATAGAATCTTTTTTTTTTTTGCCCACGCCAACGAAACGCCCAACGGCCCCCGATCACGTGTCCGTCTCGTAGAATCGCCGGGTAGGACGCATGACGCCACACTATGTATATCCTGTACACGATATATTTTCCAAACGAACGCGGCACGTGCACGGTCTTTTGTCAACACAACGTCAACGCACGTCATGTTTTTATTCCTGTATATATATAAAAAACCGACTGAAAGGTTTGTCGGCGTTCGTGCGACTCGGACTCGGCCATGCGGTGCGAGATGTCTCACGTGACTGACACAACCGATCCATCGTCGGGCCATCGAGTACCTTGCGTGTGTGTTTTTTTTTGGGGTTACTGTCTCTTTCGACTTTCCGCTTGCCACCCGGATCACCGAGGAGCCAGAGACGATCGGGGTTGCGGCAGGATGATGATGGCAGATGCAGCACGCCAGATCTTTTCAGAAAACGTGAAAGGGGAAATAGCGTATGAGTATGAAGGAGGAGATGAACGGCGAGCGCGGGTGAACGGAAGGGGGGGGGGGGGCAATTCGTCATGGCTGACACGACGTGACGGCCGACGCTCGCGGGCTTGCCATCCTGTGCGGATGGCCAACCTGCCCCGCCTTATCGTCGTCCGGCCTTGCTCCCCGATGCCACACGGCGAAACGCGCGGACCGGGTGGCAGACGCGCAAACCCACCATCGCAGCATGACGCCCATGGCACCCGTCACGACATGTATTCAGTGACACGGCCAGATTCGATGACGGCCCACAGCAAGGTCGGCGTCACCAAATAGATCGCTACCACCCAGGGCGTCGCGCCATACCGTAAACACGAGTTGAGAACGCCTTCCGAAACTCAGAGGACTGACGCTTATCTCACACACAGTAAACCGATGATTTGAACATAAATAGAACAATACAGTCAGGAAAACGAGATGCTGCCAAGTCCGAAAGTCCGCTGCGCCCAACGTTCCACTTCAGAAAAAGAGCAAGTTCCGTTGCGCCTGGGCCAAGTTTCACCGGTCGCCGGTCACCGATGAATTGAACGCCATTAAGTAGCCGAAACCCCGCCACGGCGGGCCAGTGTATCCCAGGATAGCGCGTTCGATCCCTTATCTTCCTAACGAACGATATCGGCGAGCTCGACTGCATCTAAACACAGGAACGATGGAAGAGGCGCTGCAGCTTCGATTAGAGCTTCGATGGGTTCGTCCACTTCGGACGACGCTTCTAAACCGGGACCATCGGGCGGGACCGGACGGAGAAAATTGGATGACGAAAACAAAGAGGGAAAGAGACGGATCAAAGTGTTGAGTCATGTGCAACCACACCACAGTACCACGTGTGAGAGGATGTCATACCTCGGCGAATGCAGTGAGACCCTCCTGAAAGAAAGGGTGATGAGTCATGTGCATGCAACATTGTGGTCAATAGAATGGAAAGAAAGGAGAGAAACACGCGTGTGACATGAATTGAATTGCTTAGCGCGCCAGAAACGGCATTGCATCGCGTCTGAACAACGTCGCAAGGAGACGAGGAAACGAAGAACTTGCCTTGATGTTGTCACCGTTGTACAACCGTTTGCTTAGTGCGCTCAACGCGTGCGTTTGGACTGCCTGCTCAAAGTGGTGCTTCTGCGCAAGAATGAGACCCTCTTTCGAGCTCTGCACAGAGTCTGGTGAATTGGACGTGATCTGGCGTGCGACCTCGAGCGCGGCAGATAACACGCTCGAGGTTTCGACAACCGCGTTCACGCTGGAGGGGGTGCGCAAATGAACGTGAGTCGTCGGGTCGTGATCATCAAGAAAGAAGGGAAGCCCCCGCTACTCTGGATAAAACCAATACGCGCGGTGATGAGCGTGTGTGGGCGCACGAGGAACTCACAATCGAAATCTGTCTCTGGCCTGGACGGCGCTGACGGGATTTCCCAAAAACAACATCTCAGAAGCGAGCTGCATGTCAAACGGGAGATACGGCGTTGTGCCTCGCTCAATATGCGACGATTCATACAATCGCCCTCAAGTGCGCATCGTACCTGATGACCTGCCGTCTTCGCTAACCTGGGAATTGCTGCGGAAGGAAGACGCACCGTCGTCAGCGTGTGTTCGTTTCATGTATAACACGGACTCGGCAAAATACAAGAGCGGTGAATAACAAGAAAACAAACCAACGCCACAACGGTCATTCAAAAAAAGACGAAACAAAAAACAGCACGGAGACGCCACCAAGGCCGAACCAAAGGAAAAACAAGACGTACCACCCTGCGCAGCCAACACACCACGCTTCACTTCGGGAAGCGCAAACACCGCGTCCTCGCTTGCGATCACCACGTCACAATTCAAAACGAGTTCCACGCCGCCTCCGTATGCAGATCCGTTCACAGCAGCAATGATCGGTTTACACGACGTGTGCCGGCGAGAGATGGCCGCGAATCCGTGCAGTGACGTGGCGGTGGATTCCTGTTCGGTGGCCTGTCCGTTCATCTGTGCATGGTACCATCTGAGAAGCCGAGCGTGTGTGTGTGTGTGCGAGGAAAGAAGCGTATGAGAGAGTGTAAAAGACCGGCGAGAGACCTACGCGTTCAGGTCGGCGCCCGCACAAAAGACGCGACCTTGGCCGGTGACGATTGCGACCCTTGACGTGGCTGTGAGGGACGAGACGACGGCGGACAAAGACGGACGCGCACCAGAGACTCGGCTCGTCGTCGAACCAACGGAGGACCGAGCTCAAGTCGTTGTTGAGCTGGGGGGAGACGGCATTGAGATAGCGAGGTCGATTCAGGGTCAAGAGAAGAACATGTTCCAGGGGGAAGGCGACCTTGAGGTCATCCGAATGCGAGGGCACCTGCGAAGGCAAATCGCTGGTCGAGGCCATGAAGGCGCGTTGCTGTGGCGATGTCTTACCTGGCTGCGAGCGTCGTCCTGAACAGGCAATTCGTTCGCAGGGGCGGTGTCGGAAGTCGTGACAGATGCGGAGCACCCAAAAAAAACACCGGCGATAAAACACCATCCCTCCAGCGTGTAGGACGTGTCTAAGCGGACTGAAATGGATTACCCGGACGTCCAGGCGTACGGCCCGCCCTCCATACTGTGCGTGTCTGGCGCGTGAAACGTCCGAGCGTCGCGTGGAAAGTCCGTCTGAACCACGGGCTGGGGTAGACTCGTCTCTGCAGCACTGCGAACCGGACGCTCGGGTGCTGGTGCATGTGTCTGTACGTCCAGGCGGGATGGGGATAAGATTTGCGGTGGGATGCACATACTGTATCGGGATCGGACCGCAGACAATCAGCGTGTGATGGACCGTTGCGGAAAGACGGGTTGTTTTGGATTGTTTTCCGTTCCAAACGCGTCAAGGGTGACGTCTGCTTCGCTGCCCGTGCGATCAGAGTCCGAGATGAAGGCAGGCCGAACAGGGCAAGGCGTTGCTGTGGGCGGCGGAGGTCGAAAGGACGGGTATGAAGTCATCACGCCGAACCGGACGAACGAGGATCGTTGGATGTGCATCAAGACGTGCTGGGTGATATACAAATGCAGGCCCTCTGGGCACATGTGTGCGAGTCTATGGTATCAACACGCCCTCCGTCCCGACAACCTGCATGACAACAGAGACCATCGCACCCACACACAGCACATCAGAGACGAGGGAGCAACGACGTTAATCGTACAACTGCGAAATGTCCGTGCACAGAGCCTCTCTTGCGACAGGGCCCCGACTAGCGTGCGCATATGCACGTGGTGTATACGTATGGTGATACAGTTGCGAGAAAACAGATGCGATCGACGGTTATTTGGATGACAACATGGGCGCGTGGACGTCTGCCGACGATGCAGGTCAGAGATGGCGGCGCGGGATGTGCGGGAGAGCGACTCACGAATAGTGGGGATAAATAACATGAGATGGGAGACGACGAGATGCTCAACGGAACGGGCAGCTGGGGGCATGTGCGCCGCGCCAGCCACAGTGGCAGCACTGGGGTGCGTTTGCGTTGACTAGGGCCGCGTCATCGTGGCCGCGGCGCATTGGGACGGGGACGGCGGAGGCCGTCGATCCGGAGACGGTGGAGACAGTGCAGGGAACAGAATGCATCTGGAGCAGGAGGAGTGGCAGTGGCGAGTGAGTCAGGACGGGTGATGGAGGACTGGGGAGGACGGAGGACGCTTTTATGTGTTTCCAAAGGGGCAGCTGGCCGGGGGAGAAGTTCCGTTATCTGGCTGTGGACAAGAAAGCAAGAAAATTCCGACGGGGAGGATGCGTGTTGTGGCGTCATGAGTGATGGCGGGTGAAAAGGCACCTGACCCAAAGCTGATGGCAGCCGAATCAGGCAGGAGCAAGAAGTAGACCCTTGGCGGTCACATCGCTCGAAGCACGTCAGCACAGACAACAGCCACTTCTTGGGCGCTATTTCCCCCCATTCTACGATAGCCTTTCGAGGCCACTCCTGCCCACATCTACGGCCCGTCCTCTCCCTCGGCTCAGCCCTGTCGTTTTCGTCCAGATAACGTACGGCACCTCGCTATCTAACTCGACATGGTAATGTTGCCTGTCCAACTGACACGGCTCTCCCTCCCAGCGATCGGCACCTTGGCTGTGTCGGGCTGAACTCAGATTTGCTTGCTGATTCAGCCCGAGCACACGGATCCAATTTCGTCCCCAACCCACTTCATCCCCCCTCCTTCCCTCCTCGTTCCACCCGCACACAGCCTCCCCACCACGCACCTCTTTCATTACACCTCTCCACAACGTGTTCGGCTCTCATGCCCACCTTTGTGATCCATCGTCCACAGCGGCACCGCGTTGTCTCCACCATTGCTCGCCCTTTGTGATTTCACCTTACGTCTCCACGTTCTCCCTGTAACTAGTCACACACATCACCGCTGCGAGCATGACACGTCTCCCCGGCAGAAAACAATGCAATTCATGTGTTGTTTATCGCGCATTTTTCATTTATTTTTTTCCCTACCCAGGTTCCACGCAGCCCGGCACACGGCACACCTCACCTCACCCTCCCGACCCCTCCCTTCGGCACGCCTGAGACTCTCGTCATTGTTCATTTACGCACCGCTCCTCATTACAGATCAGATTCAAAACCATTGACGCGGGTAGCGATAAGACACAATGTCCAGGAACCCTCCTGGCCCGCCAAGCACGACCGCCACCTTTCAAACGGGATCAAACAACGTCTTCCCACATCGCCTTTTCCGAAACGATCTCATGATTTCAATTTCCCTCTTTTTCATGAAATATCGCATCACACCAACATGTCCAGCGGAAACGTGTAGCATGTGGCGGGGATCGATTGTGGGGCTACCACCATGACGAGATCTTCTTTCTGAGTCGCGAATTCGCCATGGACATGTGTTGTTGGGACCGCCGACGTCTGCCGAAAAGGCTGTATAGCGCCAACGCTGCGGCAAGTCCGCATCGCCACGGACTCGCGACTGCTCGTCGGGGGGGAGGTCTCGGCTGACTACGACCTGGCAGTCGTTTTCGTCAAACACGCCACGCACAGCTCGGGGCGAGGCGACGTCTTGGCGATATGCCATGACCGATGCTGTACCTCGCGCGGACCCTGGTCGCTCCTCGTTCGTACGCCCCCCCTCTCATCACCCATTAGTACCATGGCCCATTTTTTTTCGGACATATGTCAGCTCGCTCAGCCCCGACATCCGCACTGCGCTCTTCCCCCGAGGGTCTAGGGAACGCCCGCGACGCACACTCCCGGACGCCATTGCTCGGCTCGGCGATGCCCCGGAGGTAGGCGTGGAACAGCCTTTCGGGATCGATGGGACGCCGCGTCATTCATATTTTCCATTTTTCATTTTATTTTTCGCGTTTGCAACATGTTTGGGTCTAGTCAGATCGTCCGTTCGTTGGCTCGATCTGTGGGAGCCCACCATCATCCCAAATCCGAATCCCCATCATTCGTTGTCCGTGCGTTCCAAGGGTGTTCACGTTCGTGATCGCGCGACGACGACTGGGTAGGCAAACACTCCCTGAGCCGTACAAAAAAAACAAGAGTAAATAGCAGATAAATAAATAAATAAATGAAGAGAGATTCGGAATCGGCGGGCCCCCTTCGAGAAGTACGCGCTCTGTCAAGCCTCTGACCTCACTCCCACCCTCTCTCTCTGGTCAGCGAGCAACCAGATCGACGCTGCGCGGGGCCCCCAAATCACATCTGAGTTCAAAAACCTATAATCCGAGGCGACAACGTTACGCTCATCATGGCAATAATGTCGCGGCTACTATACGGCAGGGGGGGGTCACGACTTATCCTAGCCGGAACCACACCAGTATCGGGTTGTACATGAACAAATTGATTTGAAAAGACATATAAAATAGTCCATATGGGTAAAAACTGAAAAGATGAAAAAGAAGGTTCCGGGTTGGTCGGAGTGCCCTGTTGCTTGGCCCCATCGGCACGATAAAGCAGGAAGAGGAAAGCAAGAAAAAAGGGGTGGGTTGATAAACAAAAACGGCCGTAATCAGTCTCTAAGCCGAAACCTTGCTCTCCCCCCTGCTCACAAAATTAAGAACCCACGCCATCCGTGGCTCTGCGTCCACAAAACAGGAAAAAGTGTGATGTAAAGGAAAACAAATCGATGTGGCTGCAGAGATAAAGATACATGCACACAACAGTCGTGAAAAACGATGTGAAAGAAAAACAAGACATACATCATTCGGGCGGTCTATCCCGTGGCTGGGTCACATTCGTATCGCCTCGTTCCCCATCACGCCATACGCTGTCTGCCATCCGCCATGCATCACCGGTCACCCACCCACCCAACCACCCATCTCACACCGCCGTGCCCTTTCTCTTCGGCATGTCCGCGTACCATTCCGGCATATCGTTTGCCTTGGGTATCGCCTTCCGACGCAACTCCTTGATCGCCAAATCTTCCTCCTCCGCCTCACGTCTCTGTTGCGCCGCTCTCAGCCTCTCAATCTCCTCTTCCTTACGTTTCACCATTGCATCAAACTTCTCTCTCTCCCTCGCGCGTTGTTCCGTACAGAAGAAGAAGGGTACGACGGGCACACTCGGAACGCTCGTCCTGTGAGATACCAACGCGGCTTGATGCGACGTCCGGAGCGCCTTCCAGTCAGGCACGTGTGCGTGTGTCTTCCCTGGCTCGCTCGCTGCCAACCTCTCTTCCGCCTTGCGCGCCTCCAGTCGTGCGTCTATTCGGAACGTAAATCCAACTGGCTTCGTCAGCGGTGCCACAGACAACGTGGCGTTCTGTCACGTCCGTTAAGAGAAAAAGAGGGTAAAAAAAGAGAAAAAAGAAGGTACAGCATGGCATGGCGAAGAGGCCGAGGAGCAACAGGCCATCAATGATAACAGCATTACAGTCAGCGCACTTAGGACAACTTTTCCGTTAATGCGCTCACGTACCTGCTTCTTTTCTATCAGGGGTAAATCACCGGCCGAGACCGGCCCAGAGGGCTGGCGCGCGCGCGATGACTGCACAGGATTCTCTTGTCTTGTCCCCTTGTCTTGGCGCAGGAGAGAGCTCGCCGAACGTCGACCCTTGGATCGCGCTTCATCGTGTTTGCCTCTGCTCTTGCGAAGCGTCTCCTGCACTCGATGTGAGCTCGCCAAGTATGGAAAAGGGTCTAGTGTGGGCCCCGTGCACTGAGCAGAAAAATTGAATTGGGGCCTGTACTTGGTGCGTGCACTGGGCAAAGTCGACCGGGAAGCGTCTGGGTGCCGTACGTCGTCACGAGGCGCAGGGTGCGTGACTCCCTGTTCCTCATGGTTCGCTCCCTTGTTCGGATGGGGATGCGCTTGGTAACCTGCCTCATCTGACGATCTGCGTTTGGAATCGGGCTCTGCAGGAATCGTTTTCCCCCTTTTTCTTCGGTGGCATTCTGGTGGTGGATCTGCCTCCATGCTGACACGCTTCTTGGCTGGTCTCATGGGGGACACAGCATGTTGCCTGGCACCTTGTAGAGTTCCAGAAGACGCGGGAGAACTTGATTGCGGCGGACTGGCCGGCGGTTTATGCGGCGAAATTTCAGATAACCTGAGCGGTTCATTACCGGCACTAGCGGTATTATTCATGCATTGTGGTGACGGCGAGGGGGCCAGAGCGACGGCTGACGAGTGAGTTCCGACAAGCGCGTCCGCCACTCTAACCGCATCGATGGAGGTGGGTTCTGCGGAAGAACTTTGGAGCGAGGACTTGTAAAGTCTAAAGAGCAAGTATTTGCATAGGGCCAACAAAGTTTGCAAACGCGACAATCACGTCAGCACCGAATTTTGACAAGGCACGAAAGAAATAGATAACCGCATCCGCGCAAGGCACAGCAATCAGTACCGATGGGCATGTTAACGCATCAGCAGACATACCCAATTGAGGATATTAGCCTTTGGCTGTAAGACACGAGGCGTCCAGCCATTCCACCGGTGCCAGAGTGGGTCGCTAGGGTATCTTCGGCCATGGTGTCAGCATCGCCATTTGCATGAGCGGGCGGAACTAAGTCGTGTAGAGTGTCAATTGCAATGGTTTGCGGCGGGGTAATTTGGCGAGGTGCTGCAGCGAGTACATTATGCACATCCTGCACGCGGGATGGTGGCTTGTTCCTTGCCTTTTTCGCCGCGCGTGTCGTTGGAGATGGAGGACGCTTGGAGATGCCACCTTCCGCAGCGGTCTTTGGGGGCCCTCATGAGTAAGTGGACGGGAGATGTGATTACAGGAGCTGACTCACTGGCTTAGCGGTCGTCCTCGGATTCCGCTTTAACTTTGGGCGCGGGGTAGGTACAGCAGTATCGGTCGCGTCCGCGGAACCCTCGTTTCTCGTATGCATGACCACATCCTGGACTGCTGGCAGCCGAGTGCTGTGGTGAACGTTTGTCTCTTCTTGGGGTAGGTCCTCGGCTGGAGGTGGGCTGTCCAGTGGGCCGCTGCTAAATTCCGAATTGCAGCATGACAGTCCGAGAACGCCATGCTGCGCAGGTTGCATCACATGCGCGTGCACGTGGGAGGGTTCATGAATGGCCTGACCAAGCGTCGCCACCTCTACGCGAAGCTGGTCGAGGCGCTCCTCGGAGACGAGCGGACTCGGCAGCGGCGGTTGTATGGACAAGGGTGCTGGGTGTCCGAGGGTGAGTGATGGTATGACAGATGGTGGCGATGGCGATTGGGGCTGCGGTGGCGGGTGCAAGGCCGGCTGGACTCTCGGGGTTAGCTCGCCGGGCGAGAGGGGTAGTCCGCGGGGGACCCTGAGGGCGAGGGGCGCGAAGCCTGTGTCGTCGCCCGAGGCATTGCAGAGCAGGTCGAATCCGGCGGTGTGGTCTGTGAGGAGGGGGTCTGCGTTGGCAGTGTGGGGAGGGATCTGGAAGGACACGCTGGCGTCCGAGAGGTCGGGCAAGTGGTCGAGCGTGATGTCGGTGAGCAAGTCCTGATCCATCCTGCCTGTCGTTCGCTCGCCGTTCGAGCGGGCAAGACCGTGGGAAGGACCGTGACGCGTCGCCCTCACGTGACCGTGGCACACACAATCTGGCCAAAAGCGGGCGCTGCCACGGGCGTGGGTGCGCAGGCCAACTTATCTGTCCTTTTGGGTCTGCTATCTAAGCTCCCCT
>JBBPLV010001357.1:0-10128 GCA_038089975.1 Boletellus ananiceps | reverse complement strand
GACGCTGCCGAGGAGATCGTCCGCGTAGTCGGGGCAGATTTGGATCAGGGAGTTGATGTTTTCTTCCACGCGGGTCGGCGGCAGGCGTCGCATGAGATCGAGCATCGAGTCCACTGGGTCGGCCATGGCAGTACGAGGGTGCTCGTCGCGGCGGTGGCGACAGATGTGCGGGCATGCGACGCTTCTCCCAAATCAAGCAAGCGGCTTGTCACGTGTCACGCGTTGACAGCACTCTCAGCGACTAGACGTTGCTTTCTGGTGAATGTACAGATACATCACGACACTTCACCTTGCCCGAGCTTGACTTGGCACTGGCGCCTACGTCGACTCAGCTTGATCCACCTCCTTACCCTGGACGCGTCCCGCCCCACGCTTAAAGTCCTCCACCGCATTCTTCTCGCTGGCGAGCGCCATGACGTTGAATTTGTGGAACTTGTAGTAATCCCGCAGGATGCTCACACCGCACACGCTCTGAAGCCAACATTCACGTCGATCGTTGGCACGTGCACGCGCGCACACACACCTTGAACACCTCGACGAGGACAAACACGTCCGGGTTATCGAGGTCGACCACGTAGTTTCCAGGCATGCACCTTGCGATCTCGTCGATGATGCCCATTCGCGTCAACGTATTGTGGTTCCGTATTCGCAATTCGATCTTGTACTGCACGAGCCCACGTTTTTGTTGTGAATAAACAAGAGCGAAAGCGACCCACCTTGTGCACTTGAGCGGTCTCGGCAGTCTCGGCGAAAAACGACGCAAACACGCGTCGACACAGCGCGTGTATCTCTGCAAGGTTCGCCACGCACGATCCAGAGACGGGGACGAGCCTGTGCGTATACCTGAATTGGGCGCGTCAAAAGGGAGGCGGCCGGCACGCCCGCCGGGACGTGGGGCATCCGTACCTTGTTCGCGCCGTGCCCGTCCTCCGGACGTTCTCGGCGTGTGTGACGATCAACTTGACTGGGTCTATCGGGGGCCTGCAAGAAATAAAGACCACTGGGCGTGATCAGCTCTGCGTTGGCGTTCGCACGGACGTCCTTACCGCAGGGGGTGTTTGTCTGGCAATTCACTTGGAAAAGAGGGTCAAAATCTGAGGGGGGCAAGGCTGCTGCCTACAAACCAAACCGTTTTTCCGTCCGAGGACGTTTGATGGAAGCAAGTTCCTGTGCAACCAGGGCTTCAAAGTCTAGGTGATCGTCGTCGTCGTCCGAGGCGTGGCGTCCTTTGCCCTCGTCTCTTTCGTCCACTGGCCACAGTTCGGCAGCTAGCTGATCATGTTCGATCTCAAGTGATCCAAGGAGGGGGAAGGGGTTCTCACCGACTCAAACAAGTCGTACACTTCGCCGACGGTTTGCCTTTCTTTTCCCTTGACACAACTCGCCCAGACACCGGGGCCATCGATGGTCCGCTTCACCCAAGTGGGAGTTGGGCCGTCCTGCACGAGCAGTATTAACACGGATGGTAGCCGTGCGCTCGCGACCTCGTACCGAACGGTATTTTCGTTTCCGAGTGGTCTCTGTCATTGTGTTCTGGATCACTACCAAGTCACGAGTCTGTATAGATTGGGTGGCACCGCCCCGAATAGCTAGTCGCTGTACTGTCGCGGCCACGTGAGTGCACAGTCACCACTGGATGGACAATTGCATCCTGAGCTCGTAATACTGCACATTTTTACAAGGAGACACCTGGAGGACGTAGAATGCAATCTACTTGTATGCAGACAACCTTTGAATCAATAATAGTTGTTGTGTGTAAAGTGTGGTGGGCAGGAATGTGGTCGACAGTCGGTGAGAAATGGCAATCTGCGCGCCTTTGCAGCCGACCTTGTGCAGACTAGAGGCTAGTTTTCTTGGTGCATGTCCAGAACGTATGCGAGAAGGTTTCTGAGGTGTCAGTTTTTGGATTGAGATGGAGATGCTATTCAACGGAGACCGTCTCAGCGTGACAAAACGAGGAGACAGGGGTGTCACTCTGCGCTGGAATTCACACTCCGCTTCGGTCACTGATTCGGCCCTGCGTTGCAAAATGCGCCAGCATTGGTTCGGAGTGTGTCGGGCTCTCAACACGGCTTCCATGCCATGCGTGACAATGCGTGACAATGTTGTGCATTCAGACCCGTTGCCATCGGCTTCATTCCGCTGATCCCAAGACATCACCTTTCCTCAAAAACGTTGCATGAGCTTGTAGCTGAGAGCCCAATGCATGATCTCGCTCAAATCCGAAGCAGATACATTCATTAGTTTTGTAGTTATTTGGGAAATGGCAGAAATCGTACATTCACGTGGCCATGATAGTAAGTCGTGTATAACACTCCAAGGTATCTACGTAAGCAACGACGCCCCTCGTCAACGTCTACCTTGTACCCGATACACTACATAGTCGAAATAATAAACAATCCCAACGATTAGTTGAAAATATAATGAAATATGCCCTCTCCGGTTCGTTAGATGTCGAGACGACAATGTCTCGATAGCCAACTAGAAGCCCAGTGCTATACTCTTCCACTGCTTTGGAGTGGACTCATCCAAACGACGAAACCACACTTGCTAGTCGTCGTCGTCGTCGTCGTCATCATCGTCATCGTTGCCTTCCGCCCCACCGGACCACTTTTGCTCCCACAGTGGCAGGGGAGCGTCTGGTCGAGGTTGAAGCAACGGGTGATCAGGTGGCAGGACGTTACGAGCCACCTGAAGTCTCTGCATCAAGACCTCCCGCTCCGACAGCAGTTCGTGCAAGTAGTCGATGGCTAGAAAAAAGAAGGATCAGGATCAGGACGAGCAGCGTTCGGATAGAGCGACAATGTTGTTTACTTTTCGACAGCACGACGTTCTCGCTCCGGGGTCCCGCCCGTCCGTCGACCTTTTCCCCGTCGTCGCTCTTTTCCTTCCCCTTTCCTCTTCGCCGGCCCTTGTGTTTGCCTTCGGCGAGCTGTTCTTCCTCTTCCGCCTGACAAGCCTCTCTCAACGCCGGCACGGTTTCACAAAGGGCGTCGTATCCCCTGCGAATGTTCGCTCTCCGCTTCTGTTCAGATTGGATGTGGTTTGCCTTTTTCTGGGACGGCGATAACAAGGCCGTCCTGCTTTGTGGCGGTAGTTGTGCGTCGTCAGCGAGGTGCTGGGAAGAAGAAGCGGGTCGATGGCGCTTGTTCGGCGGTTTCGCGTCGGGAGGGGGAGAACGCTTCGCTGCCCAAGGGTGCCCCGCAGGCGATGTCAGGATATCTGCGGGAGACTGCCTCGAAGACGACGACGAAGTGCGATCGTACGCACAGGGATCCGCACGGACGTGCTTTGAATCGACGGCGGGGGCGTTCATGACATGGTAGAAAAGCGGCGGCGCGAGCTGGCTGTGCGGATGCGACGAGGATGAGGACGAGGATGCGGGATGGGTGGAGAGCGAATGTGCCAGCTCGGCCCCGTCGGCATTGTCGTCCAGGGATCGCTGGCGCCTTGCAGAGCACAAGAGGGCGAGCGGATTGGGCTGCGCCTGGAGCTGTCTCTCTGCGGACGTAGCCGGGCTGCTGGGGGAGTATGGGCCAGGCGGGAATCGCCAGTCGTCGCCGTCGAGGGACATGAGGTCCTTTGTCGCCTTTGTGAGGGCCTCTCTTCCACGAGCTGGGGGCATGTGCTCATGGGAGATCTCGAGCTGCATGGTCCAGTCGACGGGGAACGCGGTAGCGTCGAGAAAGGACTGGAACGCGCGCGACTCTGAGGGAGTCAGCAGAGACATTGTCTGTGCAGAGTAGCAGGGGATGTGGGGTGGACGCATCGCCAGCGAGGGATGCGGGTCTGACGACGGCGGTTGGGCTGGACCGACGCCTTGAGGATGTCCAAGGAGCGGTGGCGGGGCTTCCCCACATGCGGGTTTCCGATTTAGGGTCATCCCGTGGCAGCGTCGTCCACGTAGCGCCTCGTCGCCGCCCGGTCCCACTCGCGGCCCCTAATGTTGTATTATAAAGCATTTCTCTGCACCTGGCCGGGCGTGTCTCACGTGAACCAGACATTGCCAATCGTGGGCGGGTGTTGTGCGTTATTTTCTCTCCAGTTTAGTACATAAAAGTACTAATTTGAAAAGGAATTTCAGGCGCAGCTGTCCGACGTTCATGAAGATCATCCCGGAACATATTCTGGGGTCTTGTCACACCACCCCGAAACGACAAGCCAGGTCGGTGGTGAACATAGTGTGGGCCAAAAGGTATCATGTTGGAACGCGACAGACCTACCCCACCCGTTTCCATTGCAGCCCGGACACCGACGGCCAAGACAGGCCCCGCATCATTATTGCACCCACCCACGCGCAGACGACCCCGCTCGCATCGGTACTGCGGGGCTTGTGTCGTGATGCCGCTCCGACGTTGCAGGGAAAAAAACGACGGATAGGAAGCCTGTAAAAAATCGTCGGAAATGAAAACCGTGCCGCGTCGGTTGGCAGCGCGTGCTTCCGACGAATACTTGGTCGACTTGCCCTCGGGTGGTTGCTGGCCACACGGACACAAGTGTCACCTGGTAACCATGGCGGTCCGCGTGGATGACGGTTACAGCACTGGGTGGCAAGGTGTCTACTAGATCGGTGTGGAGATTCCACGCGAGAGAAGGACAATTGTTCTGTAAAAAAAAAGTCGGGTGAGCAAGTCGATCCGGAAGGTCATTAACCTTCCCCTCCCATGGTCCACGGGTGGATGGCACGGTGCCACGATTCGGCAGAACGGGGCTACCACAGAAAAAAAAAAAGAAAAGAAAAGATCAGCAAACACAATACCCAATCCACAAAGAAGTTCGCTTACGGGGACACTAGACACGTCAACGTTGGACCCATGATTCACCCGCACGGAAACGTATCTACGTGATGATTATGTACGGAAAACTCGTTTGGCCAGAATCACGAATCTATGTTGAAGCACCGTGAAGCGGTAGTATAAGTGGTACATTTCGGAGCAGACTATGCGGGGATGGGCGTGGATGAAGCCAAGGGAAGATTGTGGTATAGTTAAAGAGAAGCGTAGAGTATAGCGTCAGGATCCATCGACGTCTAAGAGAACATGACGCTGGCCTCGACATTTTGAGCGAGATCCGAATCCACAGAGCCTCAAGATCGCACAGGGGCAACGAAGCAAAAGGCAAGACTGCGGACCTGCAGGGTTCTATCGTCTGGCCGCCAACGTGGAGAGAGACAGCCCTTGTGCGAGTTCGGGTTTCCATGCGATTCGTCGAGAGGCCTCGGCGTAGTCGACCCATTCTCTCGTTCGTTCTTTGCATTCGAGCCAGTCCTTGTCTAGGGACGACACTTCGAGCTCGTAAAAGTGGTAGGTTGTCGAGGGTGACTTGATGGTTGTCACATAGCGCGTAATTTGGCCACGGACGCCCGCTGAAAGGGAAGGAGCGAGGGCAGGGAATGGGACAGGACATTCATCAGGAGATGGGATGACGGAGAGGGACAAAGGGTGAGACCTTCTTCCAGGGCTTCCCGCGAGGCTGCTGCCTCTAAAATGACATCTGTGGGCTCCCAGCCCCCCTTGGGTACTGTCGAACAAGGCGGGTCAGCTGCGAAGAGGAGACTCGGCCGACGCCAGCGCGCGTGAGACACGGGATACGCACAGACCCAGAGGTCCTGACGTTTCCGACTGGTGATGACGAGCACCTTGCCTGCGGCGCTCGCGATGGGGATTGCGCAACACACGACGCGAGGCACGTCGCGTCCTTTGGTGCCCATGGTGGGGTGCCTGTGCAGGCAAGCATGTTCAGGAGGGAGCTGGGGCTGTTGTGGATCGGCTTACGAGTATGGGGCAGGGTGCTGCAGGGACGACGGGGGGAAGAGGAGGCGAGGGTGGATGGGCAAGGAGGGCGATTTTTGAACGCAAGTGGTCGCGTGTCTGAAATTAAGCTGTGGCCTCCGTCCGGTAGGAAATGTACGAAAGCGGACGGCACATAACGCACGTTCGCCGGCATTGCCACGGCACCCGGCGTCCCCTAGATCCAGCCATCTCTACTTAATTTAAACGGCCCCGCCTACCCTACCCTACTCGTTCCACCTGCACGCTCGTCAGCCCACCGCGCACGCAGCACACCGGACGCTTACGCTACCAAGAACATGCACAGCACACCAAAGGCCATCGCACCAAACTCGACCCGTTCATCAATCACCGGAACATACCAGAAAAGGAAATATCCCATACCTCCCGCAGTGCCTGCACCCCGCTTTTACTCTCCGCCAGCAGCCTGATTGCCGTGACAAACCGTGAGCGTCGCAACACGACCCCCATCCACACTCACGTAGGCAGCACCGCAACCGCGCCAATGTACAGAAACCCGCCGGCGACAAACGGTATGACCTACACCGCATCAAACAGCGTGGGACGCCGGCGGGGGGCACACGCACCAGGTCTCCAAGCACCACCGTCGTGCCGAGAATGCCAGATCCCTCCTGCCTCACAGCGGCCGCCAGATCGACCGACGCTGGCTCCACCGCGGCGCCAGACAGGTTGTGAATCGCTATCCCCATGAACGTACTGTCGCGAACACGATGAGAAAGCAGTCCAGTGACTCGACCACTCACCCAACCTATCAACGCAGCATCTCAGCACAGCGCCCCTCGAGAGCATGAGAACGTACAAATGCGCCAATAGCAGTCAAAAACTGCGACTGCATCGCTTGTCGCTTGCTGAACCCGCTCCGAACCAGAATCGAATAGTCGGCGATCTCGTGCGGTATCTCGTGCGCGAAGCACGCCAACGTAGTCGTCGCACCAATCAGGGGGGAAGAGTAAAATGACGCAGCCATACTGGTGTGGCAAAGTCATCAGAAGAAACGTCCGCATCTCGCCAATGACTCACGCCAGGCCATCCGTTCTATGAGACGACAGGATTAGCACGGACATGGACCCGACCAACAGAAAACTCGTCATACATATTATGAACAAAGTCACCAAACAGGTTGAGATAGGCCGACAGCTTCGAAGGACCACTCCCTGGCTGCACTGGATCGGCTGGTTCCGATTGGGTACCTTCCGGCCCCTTGTTCCCACCTCTCGACCGCAAACCGTCTCCTGATGGCGCGATCGATACACCAGAGGCAACGACATCGGCCGACGTATGGCCGTGTGAGTGGCCGTGCGAATGTCCCTCGGCTTCTTCACCACCGAGCACCCGCAGGGACTTCTCCATGATGAAGAACGCCGAGAAACCAACAAAAATGCCGAGCCTGCCAACTAGGGTTGAGCCATCGGATTGCGTGTCCGCCAACATCCACACACCCGATCAATATGTTCCGCTTGTTCTCCACCATCACAAAATGAACACCAGAGTCTTGATGCTCGCCAAGGAATGCGTGAGGTATGAGGTGCAAAAACACGTCAGACAGGAGGCCACCCGTCTAGTCAACGCGCAAGATCAGATAATCGTAGATATCAACAAAAGGCGGAAGCTAACGGCAAACGCGGTCATGGTGTTTAGGGTATTTGCATCAATTTCCGCGGGAATGAATGCAAGGATGAAGTTGGGTACCCTGACACGTTGGCAGACTAAGCAACCGGGGCTTCGAATTCATCTCTGGGTTAGATGGACGTACGAACTGATGTAAAAGGTTCCCAGAACTGCTCAAAATATTCACGAACGTGCCAGGAAGTGCGTACAATCGAAGCAACATACCTGCATTCCAGCCAGGACCAAACGGAAATAGCCAACTAAAGACTTGTCGCATGATGGGAGACTCATTCTCTTCCACAGCGCGTTTGAGGTCGCTCAGCTTCTCCGCCGCAGCACAGTCGTGGATGTCGGAAATCTGGGCACGCCAGGAACGCGACGTCGGGCGGTCAGCGAGGTGAGGTGACGGAGAGGTATGCTGAGACATTCACCCGCACGACCGAGTTGGGCTGTTCAGAACAGAGTACGGTGTGTGTAGCAAGTGCAAGGCACAGTAAAAGAGCGACGAAGAATACGGAATGTCTCTTTGGCATTCCCATGTCTCGAATCAAGGAAAAGTCGCGAGCGAATGAGTGTCTTTGGCAGGCTTGTACGAGTGTCACCAACTGTGCCTCGGAGGCATTCCGACATCCGATATGAACCCGTCGCCTTTCCCCGCTCCAGGATATGGGCCAGGACATGTATCCCTCTGCAGCAGAGCAACAGGCCCTCGCGGCTGCAGAAAAGCTCATGGTCGCTACAATGGCACGCTATGACCCCTCCCACGACGTGTTTCATGGTACGGCCTCCCGTGAGCCCCCCATCCCTCGCGCTTGACAACTCGTACGCCATCAGTCCAACGCGTGAGGAGGACAGCCCTGTCTCTCGCTCGCTCGCTCGCACACAAGAACCCCGATCTACTCGTTGTGGACCTTGCCGCACTCTTGCACGACGTGTTGGACAAGAAATACGTTTCAGCCGCCGAAGCTGCCGATCCTTGTGCCTATTTCCTGCCCTTCTTCCAATCATTGGCAAAGGACTGTTCGCTGGACCTGATCTCCGACGGTCGAGCCGCTCTCATCGTGAGAATCGTGGACAATGTGTCGTGGACGACGGAGAAGAGACTGCGCGAATGCGGGAGGCTCGAAGAGTGGCATGCTACGTGCACAGAGCTCCACTGTGTCCAGGATGCCGATCGTCTGGACGCAATTGGGGCATTCGGTGGGTCATGTGATGGGCCTCTTCAAGTGGGAGAATGATGGCACACCACAGGGATCATGCGATGTGCGGCGTACAGCGCCGTGGTGAATCGGTGAGCTTGAAAGGCAAACCAGTCAAATTGTGCCTCATAGCCCTTCCAGACCGCTACATGCCCCTTTGGGTCGTAATGATACCGCCATTCAGCATTTCCACGATAAACTTCTTCACATTCAGAATAGACTCAAGACAGAGCCTGGAAAAATGATGGGCACTTTGCGCCATCAATTTGTAAGTTTCAGCGCTGAGTAATTATGCACATTCACACACTCGGATAGATGCTGTCGTTTCTGCGGGAGATCCAAGCCGAGTACGATGCTGTGTCGGGGTCGCCGGGAAATCAGGAAGATGGCTCAGTCCTTGATTAGACATCCCCCCATATACCTCGTCCGAGCTAGCATCGCGCCCGTGTGATACAAACTTGGGCACTCGGTGGCGTACTGTGAGGTGGCGCGATGGCTTGCTATCAAGGGCTATGATTCGGTTATCAGACCTCGTCCGCTTCTCGAAACGTGTAAGCTTGGAGACCCATCAATCTTGCAGAGAACAGGAGATAACTCGTCAGCTGCAAGCCGGTGGCCAAGACATTCTATCAAGACATTGAAGAGGCTGTTCACTCGGCTGAGCAGGCACCATGGTGTTCGGGCCGGGTTTTGGTTCGAGTCAAGAATTTCAAGACGAGTAACGACAAGCGTGCAGCCATTTCAAACGCTCGTTCTAAGGTACATCCACAGTGATGGTTTACTTGGACATACTTTGTGGTCAGTGACAAGTGGATGTCGGTAAAGCTGCTAGGATGTCGGAAGAGTACAAGGAAAAACACCGGGAATAGAACTGGACGATTAGCCAGCATTTCTACTCACAACAAAATTACTGAAGAATCGGTCTCCTCCTTTTCGTTTGTAATCGCGAGGTCGCTCCCAGTTCCATCATTCGTCTTGCCCATCTGCGGGGACGGGAGGGCAGTAGCTCTCCATCCGCCTCTGAAGGAAGCTACCGCATTTACGAAACCGATAATAGTGAGCCATATCTACCAAGGTGCACGTGTTAGTGGGCGCCATTTCCGTCGTGCACACACACACATCGTCAGGGAGGAGCCCTTGCTCGAGGGACCTATGAGAAGCTTGAGGAATTGACAGGACACGCGAGAATAGACACCCACCAATGGAGAGCCAATGGCAAGTTGGTGGAGTTGACTACAATTTCGTTCCAAAAAGAGTCCCATTTATTTCGTAGCTCTTCCTTGTCGTCTGCCACATGTCCATTTCCCCTCCGCAGATTCCGCTCCTTCATGAGTAATAGCTTCCTGTCTTCCATCAGGTGAGCAAACTGAAGGACGATATAGACTGCCCATGCCCGGCAAGACCACAAGACGAGGGATTTCGAGTTCAAATGAAGTCGTTTTGAAGTGCGTCCAAAAAGTGGTACGATAACGGGGAGTGTAGCCGGAATAATGTCATGGGAACGCAAGTAG
>JBBPLV010001356.1:0-10143 GCA_038089975.1 Boletellus ananiceps | reverse complement strand
TGTGGAGCTGGAGGTCTGGAGGTCTGGGAGGTCTGGGGTTCTAGAGGTTCTGTGATGTTCTGTGGCTATAGTGAGTGTTCTGTGGCTGTCTGTGGAGCTCTGTGGGATTTTTGGTGGTTTGCTGATGGAGGTCAAGGGATAGTGAGTTTGTCAAATAAGTGAGCAATATCAGAAGTCTCTTCTAGTTTTTCCTGAGAAGGAAGGGGTTCATTGGAGGGGGTTTCAGAAAGGTAGTTGTTCTCTTCATCATCATAAGATGATTCAGAGTTGTGGGGAGCTGAGATGGGTCACCACCCAAAGGATAGAGATGGGGATCAGTGAGAAATAGTGAAGGTTTACTGTGGCAGTAGCCTTGGAAAGAAGCTAGACTTTTGTTGCACTTGGCCCAGGTAGGAACAAGCACAAACCTAGCAAGCAATGGTTCAAGGATGAAAAAGATGAAGGACTATAGAACCTTTGGAATGAGGGATGTTATCCAGAGGGTCTTCTTGCAGCAATGAGGGTACTTCTAGTCAAGAGAAGATCCCTGCTGGTAGTTGAGGGATGAAAGCAAGGAAAACATGATAGATTGCTAGGTAAATCTAGCTTAGGATACAAAGCTAGATGACAATGGTTTGTATACTAGTCCAGAGGGTGTACAGACCAACTATCATATTAGGAAATCAAGGAAGAGACAACAAGGTGTTTGAGTTGGATTGGACAAGGGGATAAGCATGAATGACACATAGGTCAAAAGTAGCAAAAGAAGTCCAGGTCAGATTTGACTAAACATAAGGATAAATGACAAAAGGGGTCTGGCTGGTCAAACAACAAGGTAAGCAAGAAAAGGTAAGTGGTAATGGTGAGAAAAGAGCACAAGGGGAAAAGAAAGGGGCAAATCATAACATATGGCACTCAGGATCATTGAGAGAGCAATAGAAATGTACTAGAATAAAGGAAAGGCTACAACAGTAAAGGAAAAGACTTCACAGACCCTCTCAGTATTGTCATATAGACCAATATCTGCTGCCATTTAGAGTCTGTATGGTTAGCTGAAAACTGTGGTTTTTTACCTGTGTTTTTTCACCATGGTATTTTCAGCCAAGATGCTGGTGGCTGAAGACAATGCTGTGGAGCAAGCTATCATGAAGCAGGCTCCAGTAACCATGATTGAGACAACCGTAGTGACATAGCAAATATGCCCTCTTGCAGGACCTGGAAATCATCGCTGAAAGGCAAATCCAAGGTGATAGAGAAGGTCAAAGAGAACACTCCATCAGCATCATGGAGCGACGAGGATGTCGAGTTTCTGGTTGACCAGGTCATCACTCATTGGGCTGAGGGTGGTGATGGAATGACCTTCAGGCCAGCAGTCTGGAAGACCATTGCTGCATCTGATCAGCTTGCAAATCCAATGAGAGGAGCTCCGAAGTCATACACCTCTTGCAGAGATAAATGGGGTCGTGTATGTTGCCTTTCAAGTCTAAGCAAAAAAATGGCTGATCCAAGCATGTATAGCTCAGGAAAACATACAATACAATTGAGGCCTTCTCGTCAAAAGCTTCGGGCCTCACATACTCATTGGAATTAGGGGCTAACATTCAGCCCTCGGATGAATTGGTTTGGGAGGAGGTTGTTAAGGTATGATTTTAATCTGAGCTAGGAACTTTCTAACCATTGTTCTACAGAATCTCCCACTGCTCACACTGTTCAAAAACAAAGGATGGACCTTCTACGAGAAAATGCAACTTGTTATGCCATCATGTGGCAGGGGTATTGTTACAACATTCAGCGAAGCTTACAGTTTGCGGTATCACTCTTCCTTGTTCTCTCCAACGACTTTTCTGTCTTTCCTAGATGATGCAACCTATCCGGTATTCCTCTTGTATCTGCTACCAGATAGGGACTCTTGAATTACTACATTTGGTATGTCCCACTTTCTACTCTTGGACACATTGCCCTCTCACAGCATCATCTCTTTATTGATGCTGCGTCTCCCACACTACCATACTAGGTATCTCTTTGTTACTATACCAGGAATTACTACAAAGCAAAGTACAGCTCTACCCAGGTATTTAAGCCATGCCCTGTACTATAGAGGATCCTTAGCTAGTTCTGTGTAATTCTATGTGCAGTCTCTGGTCTCCATGAGTCTGACTTAAGGATAGTGAGCTTCCAAAGTTCTACTAGTCTTCGTCCTACTATTGAGTGGACACTGTCCAAGTGTTGCTCATAGCACATAGGACCAGATATTTGACCTTAGGAGATTGTACACAGTCCACGTAACAAAAGAACTAGCTATCTTCCCTGCCCCTGCTACTTAGCAGAAGGACAAGTATTTTGGAACCACATTGTACCGAACCCCAGTAGAGCAAGACTCTTCCCTGGAATACAAGGAAGGAGCTGAACACAAAGAAGTGTTCTTTGAGGACAAACTGACTCCTGAAGCCACCCCAACAGAATCCAGGCCTTTCGAAAACCCCTATCAAACCAACTCTCCAGTCCCTTCTTGACGAATTGCTACCCCCTCTGGTATACCAAGACCTCTTCCACCTAGCCTTTTATTTCATGAGCGATGAAGAAGATGATCCGTAACCCCAGAAACAGTACTAGAGCATGCCACTCTTGCTCCTGCCCCCCCTACCATTCCTTCCCTTTCCCCAGTAGTACTTATTACCAACACAGAAGACTAGGAGGATACACCAATGGTGGACCCGACTCATCATGATAAAAAAGGAGAACTCCGGGCAGCCTTACCCAGAGATTTTGATGGAAACACAGCTGACGCAACAAGATGGATGCTGGCTATGACTGCCTTTTTTACCATCAACCAGGACATCTACAATAATGACTCACTCCTGATCCTCACTTGTCTTAACAAGATGAACAAAGGACGAGCTGTGGCATTCACCAAAACCTAGTATCCGAAAGTTGCTGATGCTACCTTCACTCAGTTCCAAGAAGTATTCCATGACTCTTTCGTCCCCACTGGACAGCAGGAAAGATCTCAGAATGAATTATACGAGTTAAAACAGAGTGACTTCAAAGACAGAAGTGAACAGGCTTTACCGGGAAGGCTCCAGAGAGGGAACTTCAATACCTACGTCACTACCTTTGAGTTAAAGGTGATGAGAAGTCAGTTGGAAACAGGACATGATGAGATCCAAATTGACATCCTATGACAAGGAGTGGATGAACGATTAGCCAACATGATGGTGACGCTGAATCCTCAGCCAACGAAATGGAGGGACTGGATAAAGAAGGCTCATGTCTTCGACAAGAATATTCACCGTCTTCGGAAGATCAGGGAATGAAGGAACTATCTACCACTTCCTTCCTTCAGAGGGTCACACAACCATAGAGACCCAAATGCCATGGACATTGACACAATATGCCTAATTCCTGTAGAGCAGGCAGAGCATATGAAAAATAACAAATGCTTCATCCATCATTGCGTGGGTTGTTGAACAACCAACCATCCCAGGAGAGAACCTTGCCATTTCCCTACCAAGCCCCATAACGTGAAAACATTGGAAACCAGAGAGGATGCCTTAGGAGAGTTCATCCAGAACTCCGATCTACTCAGAGAAGAACTTCTCTGGATCCTTCGTGCTTGCACCATGGAGGAGCAAGACATGCGAAAGCTTGACACATCTCCAGATTTTTAACTGGGAGGAAAGTAACAACGTCTTTACCTCCCCTTTCCGTCACACCTGTATTTGTACTGGGCCCTCATTCTAGAGCAATCAAAATCCCCATTCACCTGTACAAATCCGATGCAACTCAAAGCATTGAAATCTCTACACTGGTTGACAGTGGTGCAACAGGATGCTTCATCAACAAGTATCTAGTCTGATTAAAAGGATGGAAAACATGCAGACTCCCGAAACCGATCCGAGCCCATAACATCAATGGCTCAGAAAATAAAAATGAAATAATTCGCAGCTATGTCATCCTAATGGTCATTCTGGGATCGTGAACCAAACAATGCAAATTCTTGATCATTGACTATGGTACCGAAAAAGTCATACTAGGGATAACTTGGTTAAGGGATACCAATCCCGTCATTGATTGGACTACTGGGCATATTGAGGTGCCAGACTCACAATCCCCTTCCCAATGACTTGATCCAACAGATCAGCGATATCTCCTCCGATACCTGGGGATTCTCCCAGAACCTGAATCTCTTGCCAAAGTAACCATATCCACTGAGTTGGCCCAGCAGACAACCAAGCTGGAAACCACTCTTCTCCCAGAGTACAAAGAGTACTGAAGTATCTTCGATGAACCAAAGGATGGAGAACTTCCCCCCACTTGCCTGTATGACCATGCCATTGATCTTACCCTGGACTTTGTATCAAAAGTCACAAAAGCCTATCCCCTCAACACAGCAGAGTTAGCTACATGCAAAGCTTTTGTCGACGAACACCTGAAATCTGGAAAGATCAAACCCTCTAAATCTCTGCAAGCATCTCCCTTCTTCTTCATGCAAAAGAAGGATGGGGGGCTACGACCTTGCCAGGACTACTGCTATCTTAACCAACACATAGTCAAAAATGCCTATCCCCTTCCTCTCATCTCCGATCTCATTGACCAGCTAAAAGACTCATCCCTGTTCACCAAAATGGACATCTGATGGGTATATAATAATATCCGCATCAAAAGTTCCAATACTTGGAAGGTGGCGTTCATTACTCCATTTGGGCTGTATGAGCCTACCGTCATGTTTTTCAGACTGTGTAATTCTCCACCCACCTTTCAGGCTCTGATGGATGACATCTTCTGAGACATGATCTCAGAAGGATGGCTCTTGATTTACATGGACGACCTCATTATCCATATGAATAAGGATGTCCAATTGCATCAACAGTGGACCCAGCAAGTGCTTCAGCAGATGAAGGAGCATCGTCTTTTTCTAAAGCTCTCCAAGTGCTTCTTCAATGTCTCAGAGGTAGAGTACCTGGGTATGATCATATGCCCGGGCGCAGTCACTCTAGACCCTTCTAAGTTGCAGGCCATTCAGGAATGGACCCCCCCTTGGTCAGTGAAAGCCGTCCGATTGTTCATTGGATTCTGCAATTTCTATCAAAAGTTTATCCTGGGTTTTTCCTCTATTGTCTGACTGTTACATGACCTTACAAGGAAAGGGACTGTTTGGCTCTGGTCTCCTGCCTGTGAAACTGCTTTCCGTACGCTCCAGCAGGCCTTCCTCTCCCATCCAATTCTCCACCTCCCCCATACCAACTCTCCTTTTTGGGTAATGACCAATGCCTCCCTGGTCACTTCTGGCACAGTTCTGATGCAGAAGGATGTCAATGGTGAGCTCCACCCTTACGCTTATCTGTCCAAAACCTTCTCCCCTGAGGAACACAATTATGACATTTATGACTGGGAGCTGCTGGCTGTCATTCATGCCCTTGAGGAGTGGAAACAATATTTGACAGGGACTGCACATCCTGTTACTGTTCTCACAGACCACAAGAACCTCGCCTACTTTAAGCAACCCCACAAATTGTCCCATCACCAAGCTTGTTGGATGCTGTTTCTTCAGGACTTTGACCTTCAGTTTCATCATGTGCCAGGTTCCCATATGGGTCTGGCAGACATGTTGTCCCGTCTCCTGGATGTCTCCACTACTGATGACAATCAGGATGTTACCTTGCTACCCCTTGCCCACTTTGTCCACCTGCTGGACATCGCCCTTGCCGACAAAATTGCTTGGTCTATGACATCCAACCCCTTTGTCTCTGACGCCCTCAATGCCTTGCAGACAGGTACCTTCTTGTTACCCTGTGCCCACCATTCTGATTGGCATTTCAACGATGGTCGCCTCTACTTCAAGGGTTGCCTGTATATCCCAGATGATGCCTGCCATGACTTGGTCCACTCCATCCATACTGTGCCCGCTGCCGGCCACCCTGGGTTTTTCTGAATGTTGCACCTGTTACAGCATGACTATTGGTGGCTGGGTCTTTCCATGTTTGTGTGAAAGTATCTCCTCAGCTGCACCGCCTGCCAGGCCAATAAGGTTGTTACCCACCCCACCGTCCCGCCGGCTTGGCCACTCCCAAGCACCACCACTCACCCCTTTCAGTCCATTTCTGTCAATCTCATTACTGACTTGCCCCTCTCCTAGGGGTTCGACTCCATTCTGGTCGTGGCTGACCATGGCCTTACAAAGGGGGTAATTTTCTCCCCTTGCTCTAAGACTATTGATGCAAAAGGGATCACCAACCTCTTTTTCTGCCATGTTTTCCCCAGATTCAGTTTGCACAAACAATGTATCTCTGACCGTGGCCCCCAGTTTGCCTCTGCCTTTGCAAGAGAGCTATCCCGATTACTAGAATACGACCTTGCCCTCTCCACCACATACCACCCACAAACTGATGGAGAAACAGAACGAGTCAACCAGGAACTGGAAACCTATCTACACATCTTTTGCCAGGGCAATGTATCACTTTTGGCTGACCTCCTCCCCATGGCTGAATTTGCGCACAACTCTGCAGTGCACTCTGTGACCAAGCAATCCCCCTTTTCTCCCATGTTAGGCTATGAACCCCAATCCTATCCTGCCATTGGGAAAACCTTTATCCCAGCACTCGAGCAAAGACTGACTCTTTTGTCTAAGGCTAGGGAGGAGGCACAGCAAGCTCATCATGTGGCGCAACAGAAAATGCAGGAATGCATTTGCACACCCTACAGACTGTGGAAAATAGGAGACCGAGTCTGGCTCGATAACAAGAACCTAAAGCTCCACTACCCATCCTGGAAACTTGCCCCCTGACACGAAGGCCCCTTTGAAATAGAAAAAGTCATCTCCCCAGTTACCTATTGGCTTAGGCTCCCCCCTACTTGGAGAATACATTCAGTATTTCATACCTCTCTCTTGACCCCCTATCGCGAGACTGCAGAGCATGGTCCTAACTTCATTAACCCACTCCCGGATCAGATTGATGGAGAAGAACAATATGAGGTGGCACGGATCTTAGGCCACAGGGGCTCCACAGCATGAAGGCAGTACCTGGTCTCCTGGAAAGGGTACTCCACAGCAGAAAACACCTGGGAGCCAGAGAGGAATCTGGGAAATTCCCACAAACTACTAAAGGAATATAAGGCCTCTCAACCCAATGACTTCCCCCCAACTGGACAAAGAAGACCAGCAAGACCATAGTACCTTCTCCATCTTATAAACACTCTACAATATGCCTTCCATCTCCACCCCCACTTTCAACCTTCTCGCAATTTACTTTGCTTTCATCTTTCTTCCCTTCTTTCTTCTTTTACTCTGTCTTTGGGACATCCATCGATGGATTTTAAACCAACAAGTAGACATCCAGTATATGCTAGCCCTCCTCCCCGCCTGCCATCATCACCCTCCCCCTCCAGTTGCCTGGGCTGACGAGCCCACCTAGGACCAGCAGCCACCAGCGCGACCAGAACCAGGTTGGTCCCTGCGTTTTGCAGTGACCTTTTCCGACACAAGCAACAGAGCAGGGCAGTGGGGAGGAAATACTTCTGGCTGGTAGTACAGGTTGTCCACGATTTCTTCTTTTCTTGCCAAAGTTTACATTCGAAGGATTATTCATATCCTCCAAAAATACTATATGGCTGCCCTCTCTTGCCCCCTATCCATCATTGACAACCCCCCGCTCCAACTCAACTGACTGTCCGACTTCCATAGGTCCACCTTTGTGTTCAACCTATTAGACAACCCAGGTGCAGTCCTTGCCCTCAAACATCTTCCTCTATTTCGCCTTTCGCCCTACCTCCCTCTTATCATCTGCTTTTATTCTTTCTTCATGAATACCTGCCACCAAACCATTGATAGCATTGTGATCTTCTGCACCGCTATGGAATTAGGCATCCACCATCAATTTAACTCCACCATAGCCCTCATGAACTTAGGGTGTGCCCGTCACACCCTGTTTGAATTATTAATGGAGGCAGGACTACTCGAGCTCATTGCACTTCTCCCCCGAAACGTCTATCTCCTGCTCCTACAACAACAGCTGCTCTCGCTTACGGACGATGAGCAGACACATTACATGGCTGATGCCCCCGTCATCCTGAACAGGAATTCATTGGGCGAACACAATGACACCAGAGACAGCAAGTCAGGAACTGCAGTACAACGTCCCATTATCCCTGCCATTAACTTCATGACCGTCTGACCACCCACACCAATCCCCCCTTTCGTTCCCACCAAACCTCCCACCACTCCACCTCACACCACTTCCTCGCCCACCATCCCCATTCCTCCCCCCCCCCCCCGCCGACGATGAATGGGCCAGCGAGTTCGCTCTTTAGCTCAACTTGGAGGACACGATATCACAGATAGAGAACTCAGATCCCCTAGCCCCATCTCTCCCTCTCCTCAAGGATCAGATTGATCGGCAAGTTGCCATCAATGTGGATTGCAAGCGCACTATCAAACAGCATGCCCCCACTACTTGTGCCCTTACTGCTTCCTCCCCACACCTGGTCACCCCCAATATGCTTGTCCTGAACAGGAGTGCCGATGATGCAGACTTTGAGGCCACAGTGCGCCGAATTGCCCAAGGACCCTGGATGGGGACAAATCTGGCAACCTCTCTGAGACAGATACTCTTAGAGTCGAGCAACTCGGTAGGATCTGAGTCACTGTCTCAGACATACAACAGGGGTAATGTTACAACATTCAGCAAAGCTTACAGTTTGCAATATCACTCTTCCTTGTTCTCTCCAACGACCTTTCCATCTTTCCTAGATGATGCAACCTATCTGGTATTCCCCTTGTATCCACTACCAGATAGGGACTCTTGAATTACTACATTTGGTATGCCCCACTTTCTACTCTTGGACACATTGCCCTCTCACAGCATCATCTCTTTATTGATGCTGCGTCTCCCACACTACCATACTAGGTATCTCTTTGTTACTATACCAGGAATTACTACAAAGCAAAGTACAGCTCTACCCAGGTATTTAAGCCGTGCCCTGTACTATAGAGGATCCTTAGCTAGTTCTGTGCAATTCTATGTGCAGTCTCTGGCCTCCACGAGTCTGACTTAAGGATAGCGAGCTTCCGAAGTTCTACTAGTCTTCATCCTACTATTGAGTGGACGCTGTCCGAGTGTTGCTCATAGCACATAGGACCAGATATTTGACCTTAGGAGATTGTACACAGTCCACATAACAGGTATCGGTCGTTTCACTCCCATCCAAGGCCATGAGGCTGAACTGGGTGCTTCCAATTCTGGACTGGATCTTTCCAAGTCTTCCCATGTTGACCCCCCTAGTATGTCATCTGCAGATGAAAGCGAGGACACCCAGCCCAGCGACCCTGGTATAGTGAACCCTGTGGTGGGCCTGAGTGCTCTGCTCATGGTGCCAAGTGCTGCTATGATAGTGGATCCCATAGTGATGTCAAGTACCACTATAGTGGACGAGTTTCCCCCCCTTTCACAAGCATCTGGGAGTGGGTCATCTGGACTTTGACCATCAACAGCTGCCTTGTCCTACTTTCTATCCAATCTCATCATGCCAGCAACTCCTCCCTCCTCATATGGCAGCTCATTAGCCAGTTCCATCAACCCCTCGTCCAGCATTTCCATTTGTGGCACGAAGTGCAAAGCCAATGACGACAATGACACTGTTTCCATGGTGTCAGCTCATACTCCATCCTCAATCGTATCTGCCTGCTCCTCAACAAAGTGCTGTACTCAGGCTCTCCCTGAAGCAGTTAGTCAGGTGACGGACCAGCTCGAGACCCTCAATTCATGATTAGGTGACAACAATACTCTCCTCACAAACCTCCCAGTTGTTTTTTCGATGTCCCGTTGACCGCCACCACTAGGGTTGCCAAAGTTCAGTTCTGAACCTCTGAACTGAACTCTGAGGTTCAGGTTCAGTTCAGGTTCGGGTTCAGGCTGGGAGTACAAGGTTCAGGTTCAGGTTCAGGCTTTACTCTATACTAGAGAACTAGTTCAAACTGGTTTGAACCTCTATGAACCTGATACTCAGATCAGCAAATTACAACCTCAGACATAGTGATGTGCAATGATATTATAGCATATTATTGACAACATAGTTACATCAGTAAATCACTTCGATCTACCCAGCTCTATAGCTGTACATACTACAATATAACTTATTCTTATTTGGAGAAAGAGAAGATGATTGGGG
>JBBPLV010001355.1:0-10144 GCA_038089975.1 Boletellus ananiceps | reverse complement strand
AGTTTGCCGACATGATGTGCACATCCTGGCGGCACGAATAGACCACGAGACACGGCACGCACATGCCTGGCTGTCTACCGTAAAAATTACAGGGATGGATTAAATACCATTTCCATGGATTCATTCGCGGAGAGACCTGGGTGAATATTTGTGTAACGGGTCATCCTACGTCATGCTCATAGTATGGACCGCTGGTGTTTGTTTACCAAAGGCTTTCAGTTTTAACACAACCAAATAACATCATAACAATGCCGGGTAAATTGCGGTTACTCACCTCCATAATTGACACCCGCATAATTAAAGCGCCTCAGGCTGCAGATCAGTAGCAGCTATGGCAAGGTCCCAAGACAGCTTCACGTTCACGGTCGGAAAGCTTGGTGCGTGTTCTCATCTCAGTGAGGCAAGTCCGCATTGACGTGGGCTCTTCACAGACGCGGGCATGGCGGTATGATGCTTTACACCCTACTCGTGCGATGCATCCATTTACGCCTCGATTCTAGATCTTACTAGGAGAGCGTGCTCATCTCATCGAGTTTCCGTCTGTTCTGTTACCACCCGGCATTACGACGGGCTCCATAGTCAATATCGCGGTACAGCAGAACCTCGCAGAAGAACGCAAACGCGACCAAGATTTCTGGGGGCTTCAGCGGGATATCCTGGAGACTTTTGGACGTGTTTCTCCAGAGCCACCTCAGCTCGAAGTACTGTAGCCTCCACGTTCACCCGAAACACACCCTCACGCATCTCGCAGGTTCGCAATGTTACGCAGACTTCAGTGACGTTGGAATGGCCTCCTCTGAAACTTGCGGCGTCCAAGCTGCGTTCTCTTGATATATACAAGAATTCACAGCGGCTCGCCTCGATACCTAACGCCTTGACGAACACCTCCACAAAACTGTCCGGTCTTTCCCTCGATACCACCTACACTTTCCAGCTGGTGCTACGCACGACTGCGGGAACGTTCCCCTCCAACCTCATTCGCCTCCGGACCCACACCATTGCAGACACGAGCGGTATTTCAGTGTGTTTTGGAACCATAGGCAGCGAGGCGCTCTTGCAAGATGCCAAAGCTGCTCTAAGCGAGATGAAAGCAAAGTGGAGCGACAAGATCCAGATTGACACCACACATTTTGTGTGTACGACACCTGCTATGACTCCTTCAGGCGCCAGTGCTAGCGGTGGCAATGTTTCTGGTGGGCCGGGAGTGGAGTACCAGCGGGCCCTTCAGCTCAGCATTCCAGTCGTCCAGCCACAATGGGTATTAGCATGTTTGATAGAAAAAAAGTGAGTCGTTGTTAGCAACGCGTATGCTCGCGCCTGATTCGTCGGCTATGTACAGAATGGTCCCTATCTCTGGATTCTACCTTGGAGTCACCCCTCCCTCGATTTATCACGCTCAGCGACCTCAGTCGTTATCTCATGCCTCTCTGCCTTCCTCCAACGGTATCAACACTCACAAGACCGCTCCAAATCGTGCTTCGGTGCCCGCTGTCCCACGTACTACTGCTGGTAGCCCTCCGGCAACCACAAAAAAGCACACCGAGTCCACTGCCGAGGCGGAATTAGACGAAGAGGCAAGGGGGGAAAGAGTCGTATCGAAGAAGTCGGTTCCTGGGTCAGAAATGCGCCACAAGAGTAACGGAACGATGGATCGCAATTTCCGATTCCCGTCAGCGTCTCAATCTCCACCCGCCACGCAGGTGCCGCAGTCGCCTCCAGCGACTTCCCCGCCATCGTCGCCGCCCCCTTCCTCCGAGTTGACCGCACGTCCTGCTGCCGTGCCAGACACCGGACGTGGAACTGTAGTGGAAATCATTACGCCATCAAGCGTTGAAGTACCTCCTCCACCACCGGTCGAGAAGGAAAGCAAAAGGGTCGTCGCAGAGGATGACACCGAGGAGGTCGGAGACACGGTGGAAATCGACCTGCGATGACGGTGATGATCGCGTTCCGTTTTCGATTCGGACTATGACTTCCGTACAGATTCGTAGCACGACACAGGGTACTCTAGGGATATGCTACTTATTCTTTTTTTTTGCCTCCGCCATCACGGCCTTGGATTCGGGTTGAGTGCTTCAATGCCATAGCCACATATTATAATGTCACGTGCGGATGTGATTCCGAGTCCTCGTTGTACCCCCTTGCCAAGGCCGATAACGGAGTGAGGCTCACGCTCACTGGACCACATGATGTCAAAGAGACGGGTCACATACTACTACGATGGTACGTCTTGCCGTCAAGTCCCCATTCCTCCTCCGGACCGACGACTGGCGCCAGGGGACATTGGAGCGTACACATATGGCCTCGGTCACCCCATGAAACCCCACCGGATGCGCGTCACACACGACTTGGTCTCGGCGTACGGCATGCTCGACAAGATGCAAGTACTGGTACGGGGCCTCTCGCTCCATGTCCACCGTCGTGTGCGCTCATGCGTTTTTCTACGCCCTCACGCGCCGCACCGCAAAAGCGCCCGAGACGTGCAACGCCAGAATCGATGACTGCGTTCCACACGGACGAGTACATCCATTTTCTGAACCGGGTGATGCCCGAGACAGTGGAGGAGCTCACCTATCATGGCACGCGATGTACGTCGTCCCCCCTTTGCTATTGGACGCGCGCGCATGTTCGCATGTCCATTTCTTCTATTGGTTCTCGAATAACTTTTTTCTTCTTCTGTAGTTCTCATGGGCGAGGACAATCCCGCGTTCGAAGGGCTGTTCGAGTTTTGTTCCATTTCCGCTGGGGGGTCTATAGGTGCGCTATATGCACGATGTGAGCGGTCGTCCTTGTCATGCGACTCATCCGTGCCCCTCCTTTAGCCGCAGCTCGTCGGATCGCCTCTGGTGCGGCTGACATCGCGATCAACTGGTCGGGTGGTCTGCATCACGCCAAGAAGCGCGAAGCGTCGGGGTTCTGCTACATCAACGACATCGTGCTCGGTATACTGGAGCTGCTCAGGACTTATCCGCGCGTGCTGTACATCGACATCGACTGCCACCATGGGGACGGGGTGGAGGAGGCGTTTTACACGACGGACAGGGTCATGACGTGTTCGTTTCACAAGTTTGGGGAGTATTTCCCCGGGACGGGGACGCAGGAGGACAAGGGGATGGGGAAAGGAAAGCATTACACCGTCAACGTCCCGCTCAAGGACGGGATCACGGACGAAGCGTTCAAGACGGTGTTCGAACCGGTGCGTTGCTTACACGTGGGGGAAATGGGCAGGGGACGATGAAGGTCCTATCGCATCTCACGTTTTCCTACAGGTCGTATCCAAGATCATGGACGTGTACCGTCCGGGCGCGGTCGTGTTGCAGTGTGGCGCGGATTCGTTGGCGGGGGACAAGCTGGGCTGTTTCAACATCACCATGAACGGTCACGCGCACTGTGTCCAGTTTCTTCGGTCGTTCAACGTCCCGCTCATTCTTCTCGGCGGGGGTGGGTACACGGTCAAGAACGTCGCGCGAACATGGACGTACGAGACCGCGTGCGCGATCGGAATAGAAAAGGAGATTGACCTCAATCTTCCCTGGAACGAATATTTCGAATGGTTTGGGCCGCGCTACCGGCTCGAGGTTCCAGAGAACAACATGGATGACCTGAACGTCAAGGATGGGTCGCTGGACAAGGTCCGGTTCAACGCGCTTCACCAGCTAGCGCAATTGCGTTGTGCTCCGTCGGTCGGCATGCACGACGTTCCGCGAGAGAGTCTTGGGGAGCACTTGGGCTTGGAGGTGGAGGACGATCGAGAGGACGGCGCGATGGACGACATGGACCGCAGATTAGCTCGTAAGCAGATGCTTTTCTCTAGATCTTCTTCTGGGGGTTGTACAAGACGACCGACTGCATACATACAGAACATGCGCGCTATCTGTACAGACTGCAAGAAGCCAGTACGGCGTCGAAGGAATCTGACGATGATCGGTATGACTCTGATGACGGGTCGTCGTACCGCCGGAGTCGGAAGCGGATGAGCATCATGACGAATCGCTACATTGACGTGAGCAAGAGCGTCCCTCGTAGACGGTTTTTCAAGAGCGCGGCAAAGTGGGACGAGGCGTATGGACGGGTTCGGCTGGAGAAGGTGGATGGCGGGACGAACGAGATGCAGACGGGCGGGCTGGCAGCGCTCATGGAAGCGGGCGGTATGCAGAACAGACATGCGAGGGAGACGCTTGTTGACGAGGACTGGGAGGACGGCGCTTCCGTGTAGTGTCAAGGCTGTATACTACATGTATCTCGTACGGTAGATTTCCGAAAAAGGCAGTTTGTGTGTGGGTCCTCGACAGGGTCGACGTGCAATCGTGCGCTCGCAAAGGGCGTCGCAGATGGCCCCCCACTCCCCACAACCAGCGCCTCCCCGCCCCCGCTCAAGTTCACCCACCCCAAGCCTACATGAACCGTGACGAGCTCAGCGTTTTCAAGACTGTCCATGGCACCTGGCGCCCCGCTTCGTCCTCTGCGGATGTCGATGTCGAGGCTCAGGCTATTACTGGCACACATGGCCCTTTTATGCTTCCGGTTGCCCCAGAGCTAGCCAGGGCTGCTCCCGTACGCCCTCACATTTCCGATACCCACACGACGGCGACGACCTCTGCCGATGCCGTCGCCGGTGCCATCGACGATTTTTTTGGCGCTACGTACGAGAGCCGGCACGATTTCTGTCCGTCCCTCGGGAGGGGCGGCATAGTCCTATCGCCACCATCACCACCGCCGCCTCCGTATGCAGACGCCGAGCTCCCTGCGTACTCGGAAAATCCGGACGCGGAGCCTGCCACGCTCGCCAAGTATCTCTTCAAATACGGATTCTGTACGCGTCTTCCGTTCGTCGTCGTCCCTTTTTGCTCAACAGTGGATGCCTTTTTTTTCTTTCCGTTTGCTTCCGGACGCAGTGTTTCCGCCGCTTTGGGTCCTGGGTTCGGTCATATTGGTGTCCCCCCTCGTCGCGCCCGCAGAGTTTGAGCGATCGAAGCCGGGCACCGAGCGCGCACGGATCGTGCGGGTCATACGCGACGCGGAGGTGAGATGGGCATGGCGCTGTGCGCGGGCGCTCGGTGCACTGCTCATTCTCGTGGGCGTCGTCGTGTTGATCGTGCTCATCGGTTTGTATGGGTAAACGCCTCACCGTGGCGTCGCTGGGGGCCGGAGGGGGTGCATGAAAGATAACAAAAAGGTCGAGAAGCAAAAAGGGGAGAAGCGTGTATGTATTATGGCTGGAGACGCCGCTGTACTTGGTGGTATCCTGGATATCTTGTACATGACGCTTGAAGCATTCTGTGGAGCCGTCCTCGCATGCTCGATATGCACACCTTTTGCCTATGCTACCATGACGCCTCGTCTAGATATGCTGTCTGCTGTCAACTCAACCGCCGCTATTATCTCACACTAAGACAGTGAAACACTGCCTGACGCTGCATCGCACCCACGGCGGGTCGGTCGTCCCGTCGTAAAGTGCGATAACGCTTATATTCTCGTATGGCTTATCTAGTAACCATCTATCTTTGTGTGCTTATCGTTTTGGTACCTCACGTTCGGTCTCAGTGTCGCCGTTCCCTGGGATCGCCGTTAAATGGGACCCGTCAACATTCTCCGTCTTCTACCTCGACCTCTTGCGGACTCGTTGGGTTCAAAGGGCATCCGACTGGACAAGCGTCGAGGTCGACCTGCACATCAACCCGTCCTGACCAAAAATGTCTTCCGAATCGTCTACCACAAAGCGTCAGCAGCCTCCAGCCATCGAATCCCCGCGGCCACTGCGTCCGGATCCACCCTTGATGACTCGCGTCCGGCATCACGCGGGCGTCGTCCAGCGCAAGTTGACCACCCGACAGGGCTGGCTCGGCGACTACGACTACGCCTGGCTCTGCTCGCCCGCCCTGCCTGCTTGCTTTTCCAGGAGGAAGACACCGCAGGGGGGGCAGCCGCCCTTTTACGGCGTCGACGACGAGCTGCCGCTCGTATTGGCGATGGCGTGCGGGCTCCAGCATGCACTCGCCATGCTTGCCGGTCTGATCACGCCCCCGATCATTTTTGCAAGCACCCTCGCGCTCGACGCACAGACGTCCGCGTACATGATTTCCGCGTCGCTTATCGGCTGTGGTATGTGGGCCGTGTTTCTTTTTGTCTCTGTTTTTTGCAAGCCCTCAACGTCCCTCTGTTAAAAAAAAAAGGGATCCTGAGTCTTGTTCAAATGTCGCGGATCAGGCTTTGGAGGCGATACTGCCTCGGTACTGGCCTGCTATCCGTCGTCGGAACGAGCTTTGCCACACTTAGCACTGCGGACGCGGTACGTCGATTTTTCATGGGTTTTCGAGGTTGGAATTCACTTTTGAGGGTGCAATCAAACCGCCAAGATTTTCAATACCATGTATGCAGACGGAAAGTGTCCCTCTGTGACGGCTTCGGATGGTACGGTGACCCGTGGCGCGTGTCCTGACGCATATGGCATGGTTCTTGGTATGTTGGTTACTTCCGCGGTTCGTTTTGCATAGAATTGGTTTCCAACCATGGGATTTATCAAGGAACGTCGTTGATATGCTCCTTCCTGGAGATGGGACTGTCGTTCATCCCGCCACGCATCTTAAAGCGCATATTTCCGCCGATGGTCACCGGTGAGTGCTTCGTACCAATGAAAAGGTCGGTTTACCGAGCGTGCATGCGCCAGGAACCGTCATTGTCTTGATTGGTGCATCACTCATCGGCTCGTCTGGTATACTCAACTGGGGCGGCGGATCAAATGGCTGCCAGGACCGTCCGACGAGTGGGCCGCTCTCGCTCTGCCCGACCACGTCATCCAAACATGCTCTTCCGTAAGAGACAATCCGATTCGGGCGGCATTTGTGCCCTCGATTTTCTGACTTTGTCCGCTTCGACGACAGGTGGGGCTCACCCCAATTCATCGGTCTTGGCTTTCTTTCATTCATCACCATCATCCTGACTGAACTGTTCGGTTCCCCGTTCTTGAAGAATGCGAGTGTCATCGTCGGGCTTGCAGTGGGCAGCATTGTAGCGGGCGCTGCAGGGTACATAGATGGCGGTACTATTTCTACCGCGCCTGCTATCACGTTCCTGTGGTACTGTTCACACATTCTACTTTGAGCTCGCGAGATGCTCACATCTGCAAGGGTCCACACCTTCAAGATCCGCGTTTATCCGCCGGCTATCCTTCCGATGCTGGCGGTGTACGGTAGGCGTTCAGGTCGTGCCATCCTGTCTCGAGTTGGTATCTCACCCTCTTCTCAGTGTCCACGATGATGGAAGCTATAGGGGATGTTACGGCTTCTGCAGAAGTGTCTCGCCTGAAGGTTACTGGCGACGACTTTGACTCGCGCATTCAAGGTGGTGTTCTGGTGGGCATTACATATCTATATTTCGTTAATGGCGATGCTGATATTAGCTCAAGAGTGACGGTTTAGGAGGGTTCTTATCCGCACTGTTTACCGTGACGCCGTTGTCCATCTTTGCCCAGGTAGGTTGTGTGGCAGACGCCATCAGATCTTGGGAATATTTGGTTGATCCCACGTGCGCAGAACAACGGTGTCATCGCGTTGACGCGTTGTGCGAATCGTGCCGCCGGCCGGTGGTGTTGTGCTTTCCTCATTCTATTCGGCGTCCTCGGCAAGATCTCTGGGGTTTTCCTCGCCAGTACGTACAGTTCGATCCGCCACCGCCCAACATTCACTCTAACGAACAAGTCCCCAATCCCGTCCTCGGGGGCGTGACCACGTTTCTGTTCGCAAACGTGGCCGTCTCCGGGCTGCGCGTGCTCTCGTATGTCAACTATACCCGGCGGGACCGATTCGTCCTCGCGGCTGCGATGTCGTTTGGGATCGGCAACCTGCTCGTTCCGAGCGTGTTCACGTACCTGTTTGACGGGGTGCGTGATCCGAGTTCGGGCTTGCAAGGCTTGTTCGACTCGATCACGATCGTGTTGAGTACGCCGTGTGCGTGTGTTGTGCGCGCGCTCTTGGCTGTGGCTAATCGCGACTGCGGTGCTGGGCAGTTTTGATTGCAGGATTGGTCGCGGTCGTGTTGAACTTGATCGTTCCGCAAGAGCCGCCGGAAGCTGTGGAGGATGACGACGAGGAGGGGGGGGAGGTGGAGCAGGTGGTCGAGGACGTGGAAGCGTTGGATCGGGCACAAAAGGTTTAAATTGTGCAAGGAGTATTTATTTACTTTGACTGCAAACCTGTGAGCGACGTTGAATACAAGGGGGAATCAAAGACGGGGGGCCACTGCGATGGGTATTGCTGGAATACCAGCGTAAATAACGCAGCGTGCAGCGGAAGATTGCATTCATGACAACGTTATCCGCCGAATCCGGTGAGCATAGACGACGTCGTGTACCGCTGCAGTGGAGGTAATGAGGGATCAAATATAGAACCGCCTGTCGGCTCCAAACGTATCGGGTCCAAGAAAATGAACGGATGCGCCGGTCACATCGAACGCGAACGCCAAAAGAATAAGGTGGCAGAGCGAGAGCAGGAAGAACGTCAATCGGGATTCCACTCGGAAATACGGCTTTGAAACACGGACTCTTGGTGGCCCGTTCCAACCGATTCCTCTCAAGTTTCGAATCAAATCGCAGGCAGTCCACATTGCGGTGGGGATGGAAACATCACGTTCGTTCGGCGCATGTCCGTCATGATCATCATGATCGACCGCACTATCGGCCAACTTGCAGATTGGCAGTCTAGTGTAGGGGCGCTGTGAAAACACCCATGCCGTACTTCGCATTGCGGCGGTGAGCGCGTACACCCGGGTTGGACAGTTTGAAACCGCTCAGTTATCCAGACTCAGCGTTGGCGCCTACCGCGAGTCCCTGGTTGAGAAAAGCATAATCCGGATAGTTCCATGAGAAATCCTGACTCGGAGAACCATCCAAAACACTGTGGGGAGGAGCGCGACTCGATAAAGCCTTGTGGACGGTAATTGCAGCAACACGGCCATAACATAGAAGGTGTAGAGTCCTGGTACGAACACAGCTGTGAATGTGTACGGCGTCACTACCGCTCGTTCGAAAGCAAACGCGCGTTAAAAAGTGTCCGAGAGCCTAGGAGAAACATGTCAGACCTCGAGAATGGGGAAAAATATAAGAATGACCAGGGCATGCGTAAGACCCATAGAACTCAAAGAAGAGGAACCAAAATAAATATTGAGACCCGTAGGTCTACCACTCCGGAAAAGCGTGTCATCCTTGTGCAGGGGCCATGCTAATCTTCTCTGTATCGTTCCAATTTTATCGTGTGCAACCCCGAAGGGTGCACTTACTTGAGGCCTGACAAGGGGGTGACGAACACACTTTTGCATTTTGCTGGGAAGACCTGGTGAAGAAATTTCCCTTTTAGGTTTGTATACATTCCATTTATGGTAAACAGCCTAGACGCTCACTTCATCACCAAGGGTGTCTTTGGGAGCATTGCCTGGCCACAACCGACGAACAACACCCGGAATCTCACAAAGTGCAAGTCAGGACAAATAGAAAGAGACAGGAAAGAAACCCGAGCAGGTATTAGAGAAGATGCAATATGTAACTGTAGTATCCACAATAAGCCAACGAGTATGAAAGATTTGCCGATCCCCCAGGTCGCCTACACTGGTACCGACACCGACGTTCCCTCCCCGCCGCTACCTCTCCGGTGACATATCGGACATCCTTGCCGTATCTTGGCGCGCACAACCGAGGCGCTATCATCGCATCCCAAATCCAAGAATGAACGAATGAAGGTATTGAGCAGGTGCCCAGCGCTAGAAGGAAACACGGCACTCACAAGGCGATTTTGGCGCTGACCTCGTGCGCTGGGCGGATGCGCATTATGCCGGTGTCGACGACACTATCGCCACCGCTCTCGATGTACCGCGGCAGCTCGTCCACGCCGTCGATACAGTTGGCATGTACGACATGTCTGCAGAGGAATAAGAGTAACAGTTCTTGCGGAGTCCGTTGTAGTGGTTCCGAACACAGCAAACACGATGCCTGAGCTATATAAAGTGTGTCTAGTTGGCAAGATCGCACACGCACACAACATGGAACCAACATACCGAGAAAGAATCCAGCGTTTTGGCCCTTCTGTCGTATGCTCGCCAGGTGTGTCGAGTCACAGTCCAGGATCGCCTGACAGCCTTCCAGCAATGATATCTG
>JBBPLV010001354.1:0-10151 GCA_038089975.1 Boletellus ananiceps | reverse complement strand
TTGGCGCCATATTTGCTGAGCTGCTGCCCGGGAATTTCGCAAAGTTACAACCTCCAGAGGGACAAGACTTGATGCAAGGCCTCGAGGTGAAAGTTCGGCTTGGATCGGTGTGGAAGCAAAGTCTTACTGAACTCAGCGGGGGACAACGGTGCGCCGCTATTGATGTACCGCTCGATGTCAAATTCTAAACTAGGCTTACGAACCAGCTCACTGATCGCCTTATCTCTTATCATGGCGCTTCTCCAGTTTAAGCCTGCTCCCATGTATATCCTGGACGAAATTGATGCAGCGCTCGATCTGTCACACACCCAGCACATCGGGCAACTCTTCAAAAACCGATTTAAAGGCTCACAATTCATCGTCGTGTCACTCAAAGAAGGTCTTTTCACGAATGCCAACGTGTTGTTCCGAACACGTTTCCGGGACGGCACGTCCATTGTTGAAAGGACGGTCGACAGATCGGGTTCCTCGCTGTACGGCGCACAAGGTGGCGATCAGGAAACCGCGGGGGCTCGGAGATCACGGCGGACGAATGTATCGTAGGGCTCGACCAGCTGGAAGACAGGGCGCGGTTACTTTTGTTTTGCTGTTGTATCTCCGATCGACTCTGTAGGCTATGTGTTGTACTACTCAGTTGGACTTGTCTTCTTCCTTGTTACCTGTTTGTAAGTAACGCAAACCGGCTAATATGAACATTACTTCTCCGCGAGAGCTCGCTGAACAGCCCCCAGGACTTGCGTATGGACATCCTTGCCGGCAGCAATAACGCCATAATTCTCCCCAAGAGTTCGTCCGAGCCCGAAATCAAGAGATTCGCCCCGTGAATCTGTGATGACACCGCCGCATTCCTGGACAAGCAAGGACCCGGATGCGTGGTCCTGTGCACCAAAAGATTATACAAGGTACATCGAGACAAAGACCAAACTCACCCAAATCTTTTCCCGGTACCCGGTTCCAGTGGGCATTCGGAGGTACACACCCCCATCGCCTCTTGCCAGGCAACCATACTTGGCCTGACTGTCCATTCGCGTCGGAACCCGCGTAATCTTCAATAGCTCGGACACTCTGCTGTTAAACGCAAGGTCTGCGTGCGCAGCCTCGACAGATTCCAGAAAGTTGAGTGTCCCGTGCCCAACAGGAGGAATCCTCAATGGAGCTGAGTGGTCGCCTGAGAGCGTCGTCTGCGCGTACACACATCAGAGACAGCAAACCGAGCCACAGAGTCGTCGACGTGCCTGCTCAGCCCCCTGGCCTTTGACAGTAACAAAGAGGCAACCCTTGGGTCCATCGGGCTCCCCACTCTTGACTGGCAAATTCGGACAACCGATGATGCCAAGAACGACTTTCCCGTCGATGATCAACGCCAAACACACCGCATACTGACCGCCGCGTAAGAACCCTTTTGTGCCATCAATTGGATCGAGCGTCCATCGGCCTACGCAACCACGTTCGTCACGCGTACCATCCAATCGACGATGACGACGCACGTCCGACGGGGCCACCACGGTCATTGCCACGATCGATCGCATCCAAGAGTTCGTCGGGGGTGCGTGTCTGGCCGGGTCCGAGTCCCCAGTCCGTGCCTTCGTCTGTCCGCAGATCAGCCGTGAGTGCTTCGTTGGCGAGCGCGACGATCCGGTTCCTCAACACACTAGCGCTCTCTTGGCGCAGCTCGGCTGCGTCTTCTTCGCCAACGATAGGATCCGTCGGGAGCGCTCGGCCGAGGATGGTGTTGACGACTGCTTGGGCGGCATAGTCCCCGACTAGAATGCGGGTATCGTGGACGAGGTCGTGAGACGGCGGGGCCGAGCGTGATGGGCATGACTGCTCACCAGTCACGGGCGATTTGTCGCCCTTTGTGAGGGTCTCGTTCTTGACAAGGTTTTGAAAGACAGAAGACGTGAGTGCGCATGCGCGGCGCACGGCGGCCAGCGCGACTCGCTTTTCGGTTGCGTATGGCAGAGACATGGTCGCCAGAAATCGTACGCGGCGAGAACGCGAGAAACGGATGACCGTCAGGGATCTGAGGACATGTCCGAACATGGAGGCTCGGTATGATAGCACGTGACAGGGGCCTCACCAACGATGAACGCACTCGCGGTCGGGCGGTCAGGCAATGAGCACCCAACGTCCGACGACTCTTCTACCCAGTTGCACACGCGCCTCGCCTTCGTTTCAGACCACCATGTTTGTAGCCCTTCTTGGACTCGCAGCTGTGCTGTTCGTCATCGCGCGTACACGGAAACACAGAGTGCCGCGGTTATCACCACACCCCCTCCCACCTGGTCCGACACCCATCCCATTCCTTGGAAACATACTCGCCCTGGACACGGGTGCACCTCATCTCACATACACGGCATGGTCAAAAAAGTACGGTATGTAGCTTGTTCCATAGCGTGCTAGGATACGAAAGCAACGTGCAACGGTCCAATTCGAACAGGTGATATCGTGTACACGCGTGCCTTGGGGCAGGAAATTATCATATTGAACTCGAAAGACGTTGCCGTCGCGTTTCTTGAAAAGCGCTCTGACAAGTACTCCGACCGCCCCGTGTACTCTGTCGCAGATCTGTACGTCGTGCAAGTCCGGGTTTCTGTATCCAGTTGGCACTGACAATCGCACGAACACAGGTTCGGCTGGGAATGGTCAGCCGTCATCGCGCGGTATGGTCCGAGGTTCAGGCTAAACCGTCGATTATTACATGAGGTCTTTCATGCGAAAGCAGCGCTGAAATACCGTCCAAGGCAAATACAAAGCGCGTACCGGATGCTGGCCGAGTTATTGGACGACCCAACGCACTACAATACGCATATCACCACGTGCGCGTTTTATCCTGTCCATTGCACCAGAGGTAGTTCTCCCTCACGCTTCCTTTCCACGCACAGATTCTCTGCGAGTGTCGTTATGGCGGTAACGTACGGATATGACATGAACGAGGGAGAGAGATTCGTGATATCGATGCAACGTGCTGCGGACATTGTTCTCCGCTTCGGCACCCCCGAGATTTCCGCGGTATGCACTGCGTTTCCGTTTGGTGGGTGTCTGCCATTATTATGTGCCCATCGATGATCATTGATGTCTGTATCCACAGTCAAAGCATTGCCAACGTGGTTTCCTGGTATGGGGTTCAAATACGAGGCTGCTGAATGCAGACATCTAGTGACCGAGTCATTGCATGCACCATACGCATGGGTGGAACGGCGCATTGTACGTCTTGACACCAGCAATCACGTGTATTCGCGGCTAATGGAGAATGCAAGGAGGAAGGACACGCAACGCCGTCCATGGTTGTTGATGCAATCACCCGATATCATCTGGAAGACGACTCCAAAAGCCCCGAGATCGTGGAAGCCGTCAAGCACGCCGCTGGGTCACTGTATGCGGGTGAGCACCATTTTTGACGTACTTTCATTGTGTTCTCCGTGGCTGATAACGTTCTCAGCGTCCGTCGAGGCGGTTCGTTTCACTGTTTCCTGGGTGGGATGACGGCCTAGCGGCATCGATCATCGCCAAACGCAAAAGAGTAAAACGTGTTTTGAACGACTAGAAAGAGGGCTTGAACCAGATATGGAATGTGGGTAACACATAATTCCCGCCGTGGTCTAGAGGTGCGTCTCTGTTGCGTATTCGTGCCAACATTGTATATTCATACTGTCCGTTATGTGTGTGTTTTGTGCTCAGGCTTGGGCCTATCTCCCTTGGCCGGAAACTTTGCCCGCAACCCATACCCACAGCGTTTCGGTATGAGGGGAGGCGTGGAATACCGTCGAACCTGAATCGGACCGGTGAATATTGCAACCGAAATGTATCAACCATATTGATCCCGTTTGACCCGCTGCGGCAAGTCTCGCGCGGCCGTCGGGATGTCCTGCGGCGTGGCATCAACAATTTCAGGTTCCGAAGGGCAACCCCACAAGCGATAGTTAGCACGTCAGGTGTCTGAATTGTGGGAGTCCATACTTTGCTGCTGGTGCGTCGCTCATGTCTAACAACCGTGCGAGTATATCAATTCACGCCGCCCCCTTCTGGTGAGTGAAAATATGCCAAGGTGGTTGAGTTTTTTTTACCTAGCTATGGAGTAAGCGTGTAGCATTAGGGCTTGGGAAGTGGACTCACCCAACTTCCCAGCGCGTCCCTGACATCTCTGGCAAGGGGTGCGTTATCGGACTTTAAAACAAAGACGCGAACCTTTCTGCAGTATAGCCTAGAGTTTCGACCTGGGGCCTGGCAGGGTGTTTCATTGGGCTGACCCTATCCTTCGGGATAATGGTCTAGGAGTGGCTGGAACAAGTTTAAAGGGGCAACACTATTTGCAAGGTTGCTCGCACGGCCACCGGCATAGGCACCATCAGACACTGTTCGTTCGTAGGACTCCCGGCTGAGAATCTTTTTCATACAATCACGCTGGGTTTCAGCCCCGTGATCTCCGTAGCGGTGCGTTCTCATTTTGTGTTATGACAAGTAGGAGTGAGACCCGTGAAGCTCGCTAAGTTAGGATCATGTAAAGTACGCCAACGCTCCGGATCACCGTTCTGACTCCTTTTCTTCATCTTGGGCAAGCATACCACCAATTGACCATTTTTTATCGCGCCCAAAGAATTTTTGCCGCCAGAGTTCACTGCCTGGAGTTCGCCGCATCAGGATTATGTCACAAATTGACAGCCACACGCATTCACCCCGACTGTCAGCGATTGGGCGTTCGGACCAACAGAAACACAGGATACAAAGCAAGCCATGTATTGATTTCGTGCCCTCAGGCCGCTTATATCTCACAATGATTCTCGTCCAGTGTTTCTTTTCCTCGTACCGTTTTCCGCTGGCCCGTTGTATCCTTCAAGTTGTCCTCACCGTGCCCGCTTGTTAGGCGCCCCCCGCTCACCACTCACTCCGCAGATCTTCCCTAACGATTTTTGGTCCCGTTGCGGTCTCTGATCAGGACCGGGAGCACCTGGCCACCTCTCACCCTGCGTGGCGTTGATGTTTGTCCTCACAGCTCATACCCGAGAGGCACGGCGTTTCACTCCAGACCAGGATGCGCCCCGCGCTTCCCCCATTAGGCATCCTTACGGACGTGTTTACCTCACTTCCGATATCGTTGCTGTGTCTCCCTTTCCCCGCATGGAAAACCAGGCGTCTGTTAAACAAGGGCAAGCACACATATTCAGTAGTATGAACCGCTACTCCGCCACGCCTCCTGGGAGTCTTCCCACTTGGATTTTTGGTCCGCCTACGTCCACAAAGCAGTGGAGTATCCACGGCTGTGGGATCTTTATATGTCGTGAGCATAGATGCAAGTGAGTGCTTAAGTGTTGCGTCTTTGATCTGAAGTGGTGATGTTTAATAGGGAAAAATTGGCATGCGGACATTCGTCAGTGTGGTATATCAGACCGACTATATGACAAGGTGCATCCGAGTCGGTAAGTTATGTAGCAGTAGCGGTCATCTACCAGTCGATATGAAAGGCCATATTTCGAGTGCAGGGAACAGCAAATAGAATGGCTCTCTGTATATTGCACATGTACATACAGTACAGTCGACTACATACCTCACGTAAGCCATACTCCCTTGTAACCCATAATTCTTGGGTATCCCAAGTTCACTATATGGCCTCCCTGGTAACCCATAATCCCTTAAAAGACATACTTTTGTGTCTATCCCAAGGGGTATGAGGGAGTCGACCATAGTCACATGCATGCACGTTCGTGGCGGTACGAGCCATATCACGTGATCAGCGTCTCACTCAGATATCCGGCATGACCCCAAATGCTCACTTTTGTAACCAAAAAGAGAAGTAGTTATCTAAGCGTCGCATAGAGTCACAATCGACCAATAGGTGTTGCTCACTTACGAGACAGCTATGCAACCGCTGAGTGTTGTGTGCCCTGTTACCACTCGGGGCCGTACTAGTAGTATACACCTACAGGATGTTGCCGAGACAAAATCCTGGATAGCCGGGCCAAAATCTGCAGTTAGACCCTACATAGTCAGGTACTTGAAAAATTCACGTTGTAAACGGCTGCTCCCCACCAATCGGATGCCAATTCCGCGGCCGCATAAGCCTAAGTCAAGCGTTCATTCGAGCGGTTTCACTGATTGGCAGTCAAAACCACTGGCAAGTCCGCTGAATAGTATGTCGGCCAAAATAAGAGAAGACAGACAAGTCCGAACCGCTAACGTAACTCAAGACCCCAAGGACTCGCACCAAAAAAATAATCAAGGAAATTGCCCCGCCGTCTCTGTACCCTGGCTACCGAACGGGCTCGCGGCGCACCCGACGCCGTAACCTACTCCTTGTCTTACCCCACCAGGGGCATCGCAAAGGACTTCTGGCTGAGATGACCATCAATGGTTCTCGCATTCGCACCAACAGTAGTTTATAGCTTCTACGCGACGCTGTCACTCCCACAAGACTTGAACCTATCAGTGGGTATAGCTTCCCAGAACACCCAATCGCCACCTACGAAACGTCGAGAACTTGAGGTGTTGGGCGAGGCAGCATGACTAGTGCACTGCATGGGTACACCCGCAGGTTAGTGAGGGCGCGACCGACACGGCTACGGCGGCGGGAAGGCATGGGTGGTGGTCTGGGTATGACCCGCCGCTAGCAGGCAGCATGAAGTCTGCGTGCGCATGAACACGGGCCCAACAGCAGACGGCGTATCTACTGGTTGCCCGTGTTCATGCGCACGCTGCGTACTGCAACAGCGATGGCGAGACGGGGTGAGGGCGAGACGAGGCCAGGGAGCGATGAGGCAAGGAAGCGGCAACGGCAGGACGGGGTGACGACAAGTGGGAGCATGTTCACACTTACGCCTGGACGAGAAGGGGCAGGCGAGACGGTGTGGGTGTGAGTCGGCTGCGACAGCGAAACAGGTGAGGGTAGTAGCGAGTAAGGGCACGACGCGTGCGCATGAATACGGGCCAGCCACCAGTCAGCGTCTGCTGGTGGCCTGCGTTCATGGGCACGCTCAGCACTGGTTGTACTGCGACAGGGACGGCGAATGGAGTGTGGCTGAAACGGGGGGATGGCACAATGCAGCAAGCCAGAGCGACGGGGACCGCGAGACGACAGATTGAGGCTGGGTGAAGGCGGGCGCGCACTTGCAAGACGGGGGGGAGGCAAGTGAGATAGGTCGAGCGCGACGCGTCGACAGCGGCACTAAGATGAGGAAAGGCGTGCGCGCATGAGCACGCTGGGCAGGATGGTGCTAGGGTAAGACAGGGCGGGGCCAAGGGTGGACGAGAAGCCTTGGAAGTTCTTACGACCTTGGTCAGGTGTCCGGTGTCCCCTGGGAAGAAGCTGTTGGTACCTACTTTGGTTAGCCGATATCGCGAGTGGTAACAGGGCACCACGAACTCGGTGAGAGTGCGCGGGAGTGTAGAAAGGGTTATCTATGAACGGCCTCTGAGCAAAGTTTACGTGTTTCATTTCTGCGCGGACATCCATACATGCACGTACGTAGCCAATTCCAGTAGTCGTACATGATAGTTGATCGTAGTGAACTAGAACAACACTGAAAAGGAGTCACCGCCATTACATCATAGCAATAAACAGGTGGGGTCTGTGTGCGAGAGAGGCCGACCTGGGCTGTCAGATCTGTACGCTGCGTCCGTCTGACGCCCCTCTCCGAGGATCGGGGCCGCGCTAAGCCTGTTGGATCGGGACAGTACGCGCAGGGACAGGCAAAGGAGCGGGTGGGAGATGCGGAAGTTTCGAGCTTGCGGAAGTTCTCATCAGGGGGCTCAACCGCTACCCCAACCACTGGTCCTCCAGGGACGTTTGAGTGGACCACTAGCTATAACAGTCAGAGTACAAAGGCGCAGGGTGCGCGACCCTTTGAGAGGCTGGTGAGGGCGGGTGGGGATAAGGAGGCTTCTTATCGCGAAGCCATTGTGCAAAAGCACGATTCCATGGGCCAGCCAGGCAACCAGGACCCTTTCGGGTACCCAACGGCACTTTGGCGTCCCCTTGCGGTACGGTGGCGAAACCAGTCGCTACCGAGTCCTGTCTCCCGCCATGCACGGAGGCATTCGACGGAGCGACACAGATGACAGCATCTACAATGTCAATCTGTGACACTGTCACTGATTTATAGCGCCACAGTCATGCGTTATGCGTGACTTTACTTCCATCTGCGGATATTTTGTATACAGCAGACCTCCTGATCACTGAATCAATATAGATCAAATCAAGTCAAGTTTGGGCCTGTGGGGTCTTCGCGCCAGCCTCGTGTATCTCGCCGATAAAGACACCCCTTCTGGGGGCAGGGTGCCTTGCATTCCCCACGAATTGAGTTGATGACGCAGTCGTCCTTGGAGCCCAGCTCTTCATAAGCATGCCGATAGGCGTCTCGCCTGCGAAAGTTCAAGTTAAATTTGTTTATATATATCAAACCTGGGTTTGGAGTCGGTCAGCCCGTGTTCGTTGCCCTCCCCCTCTTGCTCTGCGTAGTTTCTAATGACGCTGGATGTAGCGTACACCGTGCGGGGTGCGTCCACCACTTTGGATCTGATAATGGATTTCAAGTCGCTTATTGCAGTCCCCAGTGACCTTCAGTGTTTTTCAAGTTCTAGGACTCCTTTTGACAGGATGGCGGATTTATATCCGCCTCATGATTCGCCGCTTCTGGTGGGAAGATGTCTTTGCGGCCGCCTTGTTGTTCGTTGGTTCGCTTTGGCTAACATCAGGGTGGGTATACTTGCTCACTAGTACGTGTCCTAGTTGCACAACATGATTGCAGAGTCACTCATCCGTGGTCCATCACTAGGTCACTTGCAGTCTACCATAAACTCATGGATATACACCCTCTGCTTCACCTGCATTGTAACGTCTGTGCTCATATATTCGCTGTGGTTTGTCCTCATACCGTATATTTAGGTTAGTACGCATGAGCATACTCTTCTCTATCATCCGAGTCATCCACAAAGGCTCTCGCATGCTTAAGTTCGCTTATGCATGCGTAGTCTACTATGCTGCGTCCTGGGTGATACTCGTCGTCTTAAAGGTCATACGATGTGCCTCGAAACCGAGCTGGGACCATCCAAAGGTCGCGGGCGCAAAGCCATTTTGTCTGATGACGCGACATATCTCGATTTTCCAGCTCGCGAGTAGGTTGCACTCCGCACGTCAGCCAGTCTCCCGATTCTGATTACAGCGATTTGGAAAATTCAGCTGACTGTGTCTCAGTTTTGATCCTTGTCGTGCTTCCTCTGCGTATGCTCTGGAGGGTCAAGTTGCCTAGACGTCAGCGGAGAATGATTCTCTCCATATTTGCCTCTAGCGTTCTCTTGGCGTTTGCATCCCTTTTCCATACCGTGGGTCAGATTCTCAACGTGTACATAGTGATGGTTGCAGGAATAAACGTCCAAGTACGTCTCTCTTCCTAATCTCTCAGGCTGACCTGCTGACGCTGAACCTGCCATGACCAATCTCAAGGTCACATTGTCCCTCTTCGTCTGTAACTTGCTGGTGGTCGTGACCTATGCATATCGTTTCCTGCTTCGTGACAGAGACAACCATGGCATTACTTCAGATATCCCAGAAAACTGTGATGACGACTTCACGACACGGTTAACGCGGTCTCAGACGGCATGTTCGCAGCTAACCACCGTTAACCTCGATAACGTATCCGATCTTCAAAGCGCCCAAACGACAGAGAGCGTTAGCAATCCTACGGAAGGATTCCGTGACACGTCCCTATGAAATCGGCGACATGGGATGCATCTATGTATTTTATTTATTCAAATTTTATGCGCCGTCTAGAGAAAAACAGGGTGCATGTGAGGATCGCGCGCGGTGTCTCGCGTTTGAACATCACCAGGGCCTGGAACCCTGAACCCTGATTTGAACCAGCAATCCTACATACCTTGCCTGTTCAACACCTGTCGAATTGAGGATCTCATTCACCCGCCAATGAAGGCTCCCTGGATTGTTGTTGCAACTCGGCAAGTACTTGCGACACTCACCGACTGCCAAGTCCTCGATAAATACTACGGTCGACACAACACCGTTGATTACATACTAAGGGCCTGTTCGGTATGCTTGGTAGGAACTAGCCGAGGTAGGTAGGTAGTGTAGCCGAGGTAGGTAGTACTACGCGAGCAGAGACTCCGCCGACTCGGATTGAGGTCCCGTCAGTCTCCGTCCGAAG